>RJWH01003817.1:45446-132975 GCA_004363575.1 Solenodon paradoxus | reverse complement strand
TGACCAGGACCTCAGGAATGATGAGCTCCTACCAAAGGCCTACCCTACAGCAGGCTCGTGTAACAGGTAAGTATGTGTATTCACCCTAAATTCATATGTTGAAATCCTACCCCCAATGTGATAGTATTAGGAAATAGGGCCTTTGGGAAGTAATTAGGTCATGAGTGTAAGAAATCTCACAAATGGGATTGGTATAAGAAGAAACACAAAAGCTTTCCCTTTCCTCTCCCTTTCCTTCTCCCCTCCCCTCCTCTCTCCAACCTTGCTCCCTCCTCTCCTCTCCTCTCCTCCATGTGAGGACACAAGAAGACTGCTATCTGAAAACCAGGAAGAAAGCTTTCACCAGAGAGAAAAAGTCATCTCCTTGATCTTTGACTTCCTAGCTTCTAGAAACAAACACCTGTTATTTAAGCCAGCCAGTCTATGGTAATTTGTTGTAACAGCCCCAACTGACCAAGAGAGATGGTGAGGATTCTAGGGGTGTGACAACCCACAATGCACGTGCTCAAGGAAGAACCTCTTTGACCCCAAACTCAGCTGTGGTGCCACTGCCCAGCAGGGTGAAAGCAAGCACGGGCAGCAGCTGTGCATGATGGGGTGTGGGCCAGGCGATGTATGACTTCCAGGCACAATTTCCAGGCAGCAGTCCATGATGCTTCTTCTCCCAGAACAGGCTCCCAACTTCTGGTTGCCCCACTGGTCCTGGGACAAGTCCCCTTCTTCAACATGTGGTGCTGTAGGGTGCGGTGTGGTCCACTTTCGAGATCTGTCTCTGCGGTGGCTCTAGGTGCCCACAGCCGCTGGAGAGGAACTCTTGCTTCTCTGGCAGTGGAGGTTTTCCCAGGTGCTGACACCAGGAAAATTTGTGATGCTGGTAGTTGCTCTGTGCGGCTCTAATCGGGTTTATGCAAACCCAGTCCTTCTGCAGCCCACAGAAGGCTAAGAGGATCTGCTTTGTTCTATTATCAAGAAAGATTTTGCATTTATGTAAGAATGGCAAATGCTAAAAATAATGCTATTTGTGAGAAACATAAATCAATCCATGCCCTAAATTCAGATATTAAAAAGGAATTACACAAGGAAATAGGAAACTTCTTGTGTTATCCTTCAAATAAAGACCACATGAAGACAGGACAAAGCATCCAGGCACTTATGCAAGTTACCTGCCTCTTCCCTTGTACCAGAATTCTCCATCACTCCCTGCTCCAATCTGGCCACAGCAGCCAGAAAGCAGGGTAATGCTTTTCTGCTCAAGGCCTCTGGCACAAGTCTCTGCACACAAGAAGGGCTTGAAATCTTTGTTTCAGAAGGAAGTTTCTTCCACAGTCTGTTTTAACTTAACCGAATGGGATTTGAATAAGAGACTGGGTCCAAATCTAAGGCGTGCCAGTCACCCACTGTAAGGGATGCACTTCGGTGAGTGCTCAACCTCTGAGTCTGGATTTCTGTGTTTGTAAGATGGGAGTAACAGTATTTCACCTTCCCCCTACCCTCATGGGGCTTTATGAGAATTAAGTGGAGCAGTGTAGACAATGTACTTGAGAACATTAAAGCAAGGGATATTTGTGGGTTTGTCGCCTAGCATCTTTTACCTGGCATTCTAGTAACAGTATAATAGTTAGACTTCAACCTAAATTTCCTCTGGACAACCAGCCTCATCCTCTATGGTGGATTGGCCCTCAGAATTCTTTCCAACTGCCCTTCAGTGTGCCCTCCTGTTTTACAGAGGCTGCACAGCTAAAAAGTACCTTTTCTAGACTCTTCTACTGGCAAGGATCTGAATGAAAATTATTATCCATCAGCTTCCTGGCCACCTGCTTTCTGAATTAGTAATATGACATGTAATCCTGAACTCAACTGTTCTCATGGTATCCTCCTGATTCTCCATTTTCCTGAGTGTGTCAGGATCATTTCTCTTCCCAGCAGTTTAGTCTGCTGCGTTCTAGAAGTCATTTCTGAAGATTCAACTTAAAAATCCCTCCTTCAGCTTTAAACAATTTTGCAAAACCCCAGGACTGGGGTTAAATAGCTTCCTTCCTTAAATATCTGGAGTGACTTCTGTATTCAACAAAGGAACCCTTCCTGGTACAGATGAGATGCATACTTGCGACTCCATTTTGACCAAGGTGAGTCACCTAATTTCATTCAAACTATTCAGAAATAAAGGAAAAATGTCAGAACTTTCTGATGAATTTGGAAGTTCCAAAACCAGAGCAGCTTGGCAGCCATCTTGCCTTCACAAGAGAGCTTGTCTGACAGAAATACCAGCATGAGAGGGGACAACCTAAGAGATGAGAGTCATCTGATTTTGATACTTTATGAATAGTTGGATCAAGCAACATCTTGTGCAAACCCATCTCTGGACACACCAGTTACATGAGCCAACAGATTCCTCTAAGACAACTGGAGGTGGGCTATTCCATTATCTGGCCAACATGTAACTTAGCAGCACAAAGACCACCACAGAAGAGAAATCACCAGGCAGCAGCAGTCAGATAGTGATAGGTCACATATTCTCAGTCAGAGGTTTGCCTCAGAAGCTCCTGGGAACATTTTACATGATGGAAGTGAACATATCTGGGCCTGGGCCTTTCACATCACACTAGGGGCACACGTAGGCGACTGAAAAGTTCCATCAGGTAAGGTAGTTTCCACGTGGACTACTAGAGAGTATGGTTGCTATGGACCACAGGAAAGGGGAATAAGGCAGTGGCCATTCTTTGAAAAATTTGAATATTTAAGCCTCAGTTTCAGGCACTAATATATTTTGCTTAAATTTGATTTTTGTCTTTTAGAGTTAAAAAACAAATTTTGCATTAAATCACTCAGTTGCGTAATCATCAGACGAGAAAACTACCGAGTGAAATATTTCAAGCCAGCTTGTGTAAGATGAAGCAGCTGGACCATTTTTTAAAAATTGTAATAAATAAGTGAATGCATAATAAATCCCTTGAGTGTCAGCTCTCTCTTCTGTGTGTTCCCAGAGAGATTTTTCATCTTTATTCTATGCTCCCAAAAAGAAAAGCAACGCGGAGAAAAATGTTGACAGAATGTTCTCTGTGACGTCAACCAACATAAAAAGCTGAATTGTTGATATTCACTGCAGAAGTCATTTCTACTGTGTGTTTAAGGGGGTGCACATTTAGGATAACCCTTCCTTTACGGGAATAAATCTTGGCCATTTGATACAAAGAAGCCTGGAAAGAGAAGGCAAAAATTGTGATGTCTGCAGTGTCCATAAACCACAACAGTGATGGAAACAGCCCTATAGAGTGAACAACCACAGAACTAAATATTGACCAAGCATTTCTCAGACACCTGGCCAGCACTTTGATAACCAAAGATGAACAAGACATGCTGTATTGGTTCAAGAAATTTGCAGTGAAAGAATATAATCATTGGAGAGTGAATTTTATCTTTGGAATCAAACAAAATTATTCAAAGGCAAATCTGAAGATTAAATTGATCAAAACAACTGACTCTACAGTATGGCTCATTGAATGACTCTAAAGTCCATTCCCAAGGATGATTTCTGCAAACACCTTGAGCATCTTGGAATAAGTGCGGAATCTTAAAAGGTCCCACTTTGAAGGGGCAATTTCATTTGCTGTAATAAGTGTCCATTTTTTCATTTGTTTTTAGAAACATGGGCAAAAAAACCAATCAGGCAGTTAAATGATTGGTTGATGAAATTTTCCTCTGAATTGAATTTCCCCAAGCCTTCTCTCAAAGTGTATCTTTTAGGTCACATAAACATTAGAATTAAATTACATTGACCATTGCCTCTGCCCTGGAACCCCCTTTGAGGCTCCACCTCCGTATTCCTGGGGCCCTCTTTCTGTTAAAGAACAATCTCCTCTTTCTGGACCTTAATTGCCTGCCACCCCCGACCTCCTCCCACCCCCAACCCCTGCTGACTGCTGCCCCTGAAGCCACTTGTAACCATTTGGCCAAGATCTTTGGTAGTGTTGTTTCATTCCTTGAACATTTACATACACTGCAGACACAGGCAGATCGGCTTTCATGAGATCTTGTGTTATATTTCATCCTTTGGACCTGGATCTTCAGAGTCATTATTGCAAGTAGCTCATTGACCTACCAGCGGCTTCTAATCTTCTAATCTCATATGCAGGACAGGGACTCCATCCCACCTCCCCACCGGGCTCTAAATTGAAGTCACCTTCTCTCTTTTTGCAAATAATCCCTGACTAGTTGTCTACTAGCTCATGACTTCAACCAGAACCTCATCAGGTTCATCTACTTCTAAAATAAGGATTAAGAAGTGAGAGTCTCTCCTCCCACTTCTCTTGGTTTCTTATAAAACCCACATCAGGCCAAAACTTCCTTTTAATTGGCAGAATGGAATATGGGCAAGAGGGCACCAGTGAAAGACCCTGTCTATAAATGACACGATCTGAGACACACGTCATAGACTCCAGAGGACAGGGATGGTCCACAAATCAGCAAGGCCAGTAGAAATAATGGTGCCAGAAATACTGTTTACAGGGGTTTCTCTTAGGGAGTTACTGTGGGAGATGCTCACATTCTACTTTATAAAAGCTGTAATGTTTCCATACTTTTACAAACAAAAAGGCTCTACCTCAGAGAGTTTTGGGGAGAATTAAGTAAGGTTGCATATGAGAGGTACCAAGTCCTCTCTCCTCTTCTTCATTGCCCATTCTTCTTCTTCCAGCAACTTCCTAGAACTGTACATTTAATCTGAACATTTGAAAAAAATAATATATTTACATGAAAGCCAATATGAATATATTATGGAGTAAGATACAAAAATTCACATGAATTTTTAAGATAGAACAGCGAACTTAAAAGAAATTTCATCTCTGCTGCTCCAGGGCATGCATTCACATTTGTTAGGGATAATTCAGCAGAAAGTTTGAGAAGTTCTGATGTGGGCCTCCCACCCAGACTGACAGTATGGGCTCCTGTGTTAGAGAAATCACTTAAGACAACACGGTGAAGTAGGACTGGAGGTTAAGTACTGAGGTTCAGCCCTTACATAATAATAATTCAAGTTGCCTCTTGAATCCAGAGTCTTCTGTGTGCTAACAAATCCTTATGCATTTCTCTTTAGGTAAACAAACAAAACTTGTGTTTCCTTAGGTCAGTGAGCCTCAGAGGTGTAAGTCTCTCAATCACTCAGCCTTAATTCGAGCCTAGGCTTGCTGAATTCTGCCATCCCCTGCATTTCCTAGCAATGTTCCCATGCTTCCCACCTTATGACCTCCCCTGGTCCAGTATGGCAGACTCTTGGTGTCCCCAAGGCCAGGCCTACCTGTAGGAGGCCATAATGCCTTAGCTGCATGGGATGGGGTGGTTTCAGGACTGTAGGCTCTCTTGGCCTTCATTCACCTTCCACCCCCATCAATGACCCATTCCCTGTCAGAACAATCTCATCCATCCCATAGCCAACTCCATAAGAAACTGACACCATGATTTTCCCAGAGGGACACATTCCTAGTGGTTGTGGCTCACTGAAGAAAAGAGTGTGTTCTCAAGCCCAGAGTAGAGATGAGGATCATGTAACTTTGGAAAGGGAGACCAACAGCCTTGTGTGGAAGGAAAGATCTACCCTCTTGACCACATCTCTGTCAGGAAGCTGGGCTATTCCAGATGTCATGGGTATTTCATGTGGTCCCCACACCCTGAGCATCATGGCTGTGATTTCTCCTACCAAACCTCTCTCTGCAGCTCAGGAGAATGTACCAAGTTGGGGAGTCTTAAAGGCTTCTACTTATCACCAAGGAACTAGGAGGGGGACAAGGACCCTCTCTCCCCTGATGTGTACTGCAAGGGAACAGAACATGGCTCCGTCAGGTCATCCTCTCAGTCTTTGCTTTGTTTTTAAGTCAGGCAAAACACTTTAGAACAAACAGTAACAAACAAGTCTGCTTGTGAGGGAAATGTCTTATATTCTAAGAAGCCATTTTCTTTCTGTAATTGATAATATTGATAATTCTGTAATTGATAATATTGATAATTCCATGATATTTTTGAAGCAGGTAATTGCATAGTGGAAGACTGAACAATTCATTCATTCATTTAGCAAACATTGGTTGAGCAGCAGCTGTGTGCAAGGCACTTACTGAAGTCAGTGCAGACACCAGCAGTTTACTGTATCATCAGAGGAACTGAACTGATTCCTGGGCTTCTGTGTAGGACATTAGGCAAGTATCCCAATCCATCTGTCATCTTGAGCAGAGGTACTCTTTTGGACTGAGGAATTGTCTTGAAAGACCCTATGATATTCTGATGGGCAGTTGTTCTTTTGGGGTTGCCTACATTGACTACTTCCCAATCTGGAGAAAGCCTAAAATAGGAAAACAGGCTCTACTTTCTACTACAGAATCAAAATTTATGGATGGTCTTTCCCCACCTCCAGATAGCTGGAGAGAGACACAGGACCTGAAACTCTAACCAAACGCTACAGCCCAGCACTGTCAATCCTGGAGGAGTGGCACACAGGCCCAGGCCAGTTGAGGGTTACCCCCAGATGCTGTGCCCAAATCAAGTGCAAGCATCCAGAGTTACCAGGAGCAATGACCAGGATGACGTTACCAGGAGTCACCTCTGCTCAGCCGAATTTCCCACAGCAGCCTGATTCATTCCCTCTTCACACTTTATAAACAACAGGCTATCCTTCTGGTAAGTGACTTTTCAAACTGAAGAGCCTAGCGTCACTTCCTGCTCTGGGCAATCCAAATCACTAACTCCAGGAGTCAGTGAAGAATAAGAATCTATGAGCGTATTAGGTCTTTTATAACATTTTTAGGGTTATCTTATCAAATTAAACACTTGCCATCTTAGGGAAAAATGGAACACGGGTTAGGGACTTTTGATGAAGACTACCAGGCACTATGAGATGTTTAGAACCCGCTGTGAGGACCTGCATCTCTAGCACGTTAGCCCAGGATGCTGGGTGACTAGAGGTTATGGGAGAATTGGATCTCCTTTCTAAATCTGCTGAGACATGACCCTGAGGAATGGGTCAATGTTTCACAAAACTCTATGCAGAAGGAGATGATACATGGTTCTCTAGCACCCCAGGTGCAGAAATTCACCCCTCCCACCCAGAATCATTCATTTGTGGCTGAAAATATGACTGAATGCCCTTGGACTTAGAGGTCTCACATGCTGATAGCTACTTACTCTATTAGAGATGGACAGAATGATATGGAAGAGTCTACCTGCCTTCTAGGATTGGGGTCCCTTTCTGTGTCTGACTGAACAAGGAGATTTAAGCTATGTCGGGGAGGGATGGATACTGGATGAACAGGCCCTGGACTCCACTTCCACAGGGAGCAACTCTAATCCTCTGGGGAGTTCTACCAGCCTGCTGCTCCAGGATCCATAGCTCATTGGACTTGACTCCAAATGTCACGACCCAGGACTCCTCCCTTGTGCTCCTCTGCCTTTGAAATCAAATGAAATAAAGCCATTAACATGGTGAACAGAACACCCACTGCCTTTCTAGTCTCACAGAGGAAGTTGGTTAATGAACTCTACAGTAATTACTTGCAAAGATGAGATTTTCTACATCATGTCTGTGGTTTCTTGGTCTTCTGAATGTGCTTCCTGCTGCCCCTTCTGTGCCTCTCACTGCCTGGGTATCACCCTGGGTTCAAGCTCCCTCCTTCGCGTGACCTCTTTGCTGATTCTTGCTCTAGTTTCTCCTTCCTTCGCTCTGCTCTGCAAGACTCTTATTTTCTTTCTATCTCATGCCCTTTGTTCATGATTTTTTTTTTGCTTTCTGAGCAGTTCACCTCAGGAGAGTTTTGTGGTCATTCCTGCCTCTCTCTCTTGCTAGATTTCTACCTCTGAGGGCACATTTGCCTTTGACCTTCACCCCTCTTCTTCCCAGTCCATTGCTATTACGGTTAAAATGTGTCTCCTAAATACATACATACACACATATGTTTAAGTCCAATCCCTGGTACATCAACATGTGCTATTATCTGGAAATAAGGTCATTGCAGATATAAGTAATCAAGATGAGATTTTGCTGAAGTAGGATGGACCCCTACTGTAAGGGCAAAATCTATTATTATTAGTGTCCTTAGAAGACAACCAGGTAAAGGCACAGAGACACAGGAAGAATGACATGTGACAACAAAGGCAAAGGTAGGAGTGATGCAGTTGTAAACCAAACCAAGTGATACCAAAGATTGCCAGCAACTACCAGAAGGTGAGAAGAGGTAAGGAAGGGTTCCCACACAGGTTTCAGAGGGAGCACAGTTCTACCAATACCTTAATTCTGGATTTCTAGCCTCCATAGCCATGAGATAAGACATTTATGTTGTGTAAATCTATCTAGCTTGTGACCCTTGGTTATGATAGCCCTAGCAAACTAATACCATTGCCATCAGGAAGATTCCAGGAACTTTCTTTCAAGAGTTTTTCCTATCAGTCTCTCAGTTCCTACCTGAACATATCCCTAGAGGGATATTTCCATAGTGAAAGAGTTCTCTAGAGGTTTTAATTCTGTGACTCACAAAATGTGAGATTGTTTGTTGACTCTCACTGTCCAAATATGTTCCCCACCCTACTCCATGTGCTTTATCCTCAGCATTCGGTCACCTCCTAGCATGCACATTAACATGATTATTGATTATGTATGTTGTACCTACCTTCTTCCTGCTCGATTGTAAACTCAATGAGGGCAAGGCTCTATTTTGGTCACTGACAAATAGTAAGCACTCAATAAATCTTTGTTGATTGAATAATTAAACCAGGACCTTTCCATTCTTGCCCACATGGAGGGGCTAAAACCATTCTGCAGAGCATAGGGGTAGGTGACAGGCTTAGGAACCTTGAATAAAGTTGCTGAATACTATAGCAAGAAGTGAGAAGAAGGTCATTTTTCATTTGTCTGAGGAATTCAAGTGAGAGATACATGAGGGCAAGGCCTCTATTGGTTCTCTTCCATGTTAAATTCTCTGCTGCCTAAGGGCTTAAAACCCTTGACTATAATGTGCTCTGAGAACACTTTGGCCTCCAACCAGGCCACTGTAGTCTCCTGGACTCCTCCAAGGCTCTTGATCTCCCCTTATCTTTTCTGAAACCATTAGATCCTTTCATTATGCAGGCCAAGGTAGCCCTTGGGATATCTCTGCTTGAGACTTGAGGGGCAAACATCTAGGTGGATTCAAAGGAGCTGTGGTATGGGGGACAGGGAGATACCAAGATAGGTAAGCTCATTTCTGTTGTAAAGAAGACAAGACCTGTCTGGCTAGGAAGCTAAGACTTTCCATAGAAATAACTCCAAGGCAGAACCTGACATAATGGAATTGGCATCTTGGAGCTCAGAGAAAGATATTAGTACTGGTGAAGGGAAAGCATGGTTGATAGCTATCAAAGAACCTAGAACTAGGGCTTGAAGGAAGTGGAAGGGCTTGTTTAGGTATGCAGTGTGAGCCGAATTGTGAGCCTAGGCATGGGGCAAGTTTAAAAGACAGTCCCTGACTGTACACAAGCAGAGAGTACATGAGCCAACTAATAATTCCAGGGCACACAGTGCCAAGGTGGGTAGCGTTTAAACCTTCTCATCTCAGAACAAATGATGCAAAAGGATTGAATTCTGAGTTAAAGAGGGAAACACTAGTTTGTTTTCTACTTGAATAAATAAAATGCTGATAGTTTGGTAATGGGTACTTCAAATAGAATACAATGAAAGAGGTACGATAACATCAATCAATTATCATTAAAAATACCAGAAGGCGGTCATTGGCAGTGTTGAACCAGAAATATAATTCCTCTGAAATGCTGAGATCACTTGCTTCTCCCTTACCTCTGGATTGTTCTTGTTTCTTCCCTGGCATATTCAGGATGAGATGAAATATTTAGGTAGTTGGCCAATGAAGACCTTGCACTGAGACCTTATATGACTTCTCATGTTGTCTTTTGGCAAATAGTGTAATTTTCATGAAGGAATGTGAAGGGGTAAGAGAATTAACATCATACGATTTACCTTGTGACAGTGTAATATGAAATCAATTTCCAAGAAGAGATGGGCTTGGGCACACCCTGATGGCCTAGCAAATAAGGACACTGTACAAAATCCACATACATCCAAAAGACTGAGGTTCAAGACCTGGAGCCAGGGGAAACAACCAAGATGAACAACTAAATAAAATAAATAAAGTGCTTCTTTCTCCTCTCTCTTTCTTCCTGTCTGCCTATATTTTTCCTTTAAAAACAAAAGTGATAGACATGTACCACTAAAATTAACATAATGCAATAAATGGATACAAATCTTTAAAGCTATTAAGCCAACTACATTCATAGTAGACAATTGCTTTTCTTTTTATTGACGATTATAGGCAAATTGATAACATACTATAGGAGTTATTTTTAAATCAATTTTATTGAAGGAATGTTGCATCGCAACATTATGTAAGCCCCAGGTGTGTGCATCATTGCAAATCAACATCTGTATATAATATGTTAAGTTCATAATTCCAGTTCTTCCTTCACGAAACAATCAATCCACTACCCAACTGGCCCATCCTCTTCCCTCTTCCCTTCTGCAACCACTTTATTGACTAAAAGGGTTTTTTTGTTTGTTTGCCTTAATTCATTTGTTTTCTTGGTTTCTTTATACATCACATATGAGTGATATCATACTGTGTCTGTCTTTCTCCGCTGACTTCTCCTTCAGACTCACTAAGCATAATTCCCTCTACGTTCGTCTATGTTGTTTCAAATGGCAGGATTTCATCTTTTTGATCGCCTGATACTATTCCACTGTATATATAGCACATCTTCTTTGTCCACGCCTCTGTTCATGTTCACTTAAGTTGTTTACAATTCTTGTTATTATAAATAATGCTGCAGTTAACGTAGGAGTGCATATATCTCTATGAATTCATATTGTGATTTTAAGATAAATACCAGGAGTAGTATAATGGAATCATAAAAGATTTTCATTCTCAATTTTTTGAGGAATCCCATACTGCTTTTCATAAATGTTGAGCCATTTACACTCCTGACAAAGCATATAATAGTTCCCTTTTCTTGGAGTACACCCTGATGGAGTAGTGGTTTGGTCAACTGCCTCAATTCACATACATCCCAAGGGCCAGGCCTGGGAGAAAAATTTTTATGTATGGTGTTAGGTAGTGATCTCGATTCAACCTTTTGCATGCAGCCATCCAATTTCTTCAACACCATTTATTGAAGAGACTGTAAAAGCCTTATTGTCATAAATTGTCCATTTATATGTGGCTTTATTTTCAAGCTCTCAATTCTATTCCATTGATCTGCATTTCTGCTTTTATTCCAGTACCACACTGACTTGATTACTATAACTTTGTAGTATAGTTTGAAATGAAGGATCATGACACATACATTTCCCCACCCCACCTCTCAGGATTATTTTGCTATCCAGGGTCTCTTGTAGTTCAAATAAACTTTATGGTTTTTGTTCTATTTCTATGAAGAACGTTTTTGAGATTTTGATGGGGATTGTGTTAAATCTGTATATAGCTTTAGTAATGTGACCATTTTAACAGTTAATTCTTCTAGTTCATGAGTATGGAATATATTTCTGTTTCTTTGTGTCTTCTATTTCTTTGAACAGTGTCTTACAGTTTTTAGAGTACAGGTCTTTCATTTCTCTCGTTAAGTTTAGTAAGGTATTTCATTCCTTTTATATACTTGCAAATGGAATTATTTCTTTATCTCTTTTTCTCCTGGTTTGTTACTTACATATAGAATGTTTATATACAGAAATACAACAAAATTTTTAATATTAATTTTATAGTCTGTCACCTTACTGCATTCATTTATTGTTTCTAACTTTATACTGGAGTCTTTGGTGTTCTCTCATATATTATCATGTCATCTGCAAATAGTGATAGTTTCACTTCTTCCTTGCCATTTGGATACCTTTTATGTCTTTTTCTTTTCTAATTGAGCTGGCCAGGACTTCCAGCAATGTATTAAATAACATTGGAGAGAATGGACATCCTTACCTTGTTCCTGTCCTTACAGAAAAATCTTACAGTTTTTTCCCCATTGAGTATGACATATTAATTGATATTTTAGATGTAACCTAAAGATATAACATTTAGGAAAGACATTGCTGACTTAGGCTTCTTCCACTGAACATCATCAAGATGGCATCACTCTTGGCAAATGAAGTACCTTTGTTTTCTCAGACAACTCATTCATCTCCATTTTCAACTCAACTTCTTCAGCTTTTATGTATCTATGGATTCTTTTTGGTTTCCCCCAGGACAGGCTCCATTTAGACACTCATTTAATCATTAGATGTTTAATCGCTACTGCTTTTGCCACTTCCTGGTAGTTTTAGAGCCCTCATATACAAGAAAGTGATCAAATAAATATATGCTCTTTATCATCCAGATCTTTTATGACTCTGCTAGTAGACAGAGATGGAGCTTTTAAATGAATGAGGTGAGGTTAAGGGGCTTACGTGCTAACCCCCGTCTAAAAGATGTCCAAAGACAACTTAGCACAGTGCCTAGCATGGCACAACAATCAATAAACACAACTACCTTCCTGAGACAACATGAACAGTGAAGGAGCAAGAGAATACACTACAGACATATCCTACACAGATGCAAACTTAGATAATTCAACTACAAATTGCTGGACTAATAAAGAGCGATGAGGGAAGATTTTTAAGTGGTCATCAAATGTCCTCATTGCATCTGCCTATCTGTCCTTGAGTGATCGTGAACCCCGGTATGGAGAGACAAGAGAAGAGAGCTAATCTATGTCCTTTGTGGTCTTAGTATGAGCACTCTGTATGCTAAATAAGATTCCTGGGTTTAAAGAAATGTACTTTTAACACACTATAATTCTTAGATGCAAGTCAACTCTACATCTAATATTGACCAATGATTTATACTTACTTACTTGGCCAAAAGAAAAAAGTAGGTTCTGTATTAGACATTTTGAGAAATGGTTTATTGGTCTCCAATATGGTACATAAATACCACTCCCTGGATTGTATTGAGAGACAATTTTCAGAGGCTTTTAAGAGGAATTTTTCACTACTATATGCAATTGTTATCTTATAAGAAACCCTCAGGTCAAACATATTGTCACCATGAGGAAGACACTCTAATCAGCCCTTAAGTATTTAGAATAACGACGACCGACCATGATGCGCTGTATTCATCTGAAGTGATTAAGTGGAGTGGGGAGGAGAAGAGTGATGGTGAGAAGAGAAGTTTTGGAGCAGAATCCTTAATGAAAAAGTAACTAAGTCTTTTTCTGCTGATTCTTCTCAAGTTCTAGAAGAAGGCAGTCCTGTGTTTGGCCCTTTCCACTCAAGAGAGACTTAAAAATTGCAGCCAAGAGAAGTAAGCTTTTGTGGAGAACCCTGGGCATTAGTTCTACCTTAGTGACAAATAAGCAGCCTGTGGGAGCAGCACTAACAGGACTAGCCTGCCTCAGCTCCAGGGGCACCAGGGACCTGTCCTCAATGTGTTCTTTGCCAGGTTTCAGTGGAAATTTCCAGAGCAGCAGCAGCAGAAGCCACAGCAGGCAACTCCATGGAGCAGTTGCCAAATTCAACTTCTCTTCATATGGTAGCTGTCTTTGAACTAGGGTTCAAGTACATCTGAGGGTCTGCAGACATTTCAAGGGGGCAAATGTCCATGAATGACCTGAAGAGCATCTACTTCCGGTGTCTTAATTTCCAAATACAGATTTCTAAAAGCATCACTTCAAGTTCCCATGCCCCCTTATCATCATAATCTCACTGTAGAGCTTTGCCCTAGGGTGTAAAAACCTCCTTGACTCAAAAAAAAAAGGAGAGATTGATATTGGTTTCTGAGGAGCTTCTTTAATGATTCATCAATGCATCTCTGTCCCTTAGGGCTTGCTGTATTTCAGTGTCTTATAGATATTTTGGTTAGGGGTGAAGCGTGGCCCACACTGAGATGCTCTAAATTTATAATAACTAAAGCAGTATAGATCATTGGTGCAAAATTTTTTTGTAAGATATCTTTTAGATTCAGTCTGCATTATTTAGTAATTAAATCCATCTTATCAAACTATCTCATGAAATATTTATTCTAATTATAGTTAGTTTCCATCTTATGAAATGTTTAATCTTTTATAACCCCTAACGAACAAACTTTTAAAATAAGAATGAAGCCTTTAGATGTCAGCTTTACTTTTTGCATAGGATATACACAATTGTTAAAGTTTGTTTAGGAAGTACATGTCCAAATATGTTCGGAAAACATTGACTCGAGGAATCTGATGCTCCCTATGCTTACTCCATTCATGTAAGCTCCTCCTACTTCATAGAACTGTGTTGTCCAATATGTAACTGCTAACCACATCATGTGTCCATCTAGGATTTGAAATATGCTTAGTATGACTTAGGGACTGACTTTCAATTTAGTTTAATTATCATTTAATTTAATTTTTTACTTTTGTATTTGTTTTTGAAGGAAAGGTGCAGGTAGGAATTAAGGTAAGTAAGCAGATAGGCAGGATGAAAGAGGAGGAAGAAGCATGTTATTCATTTTTAATTGTTCATTTTGGTTGTCTCCCCAGCCCGGGTCTTGAACGGGCACCTTTGATAAATGTGGACTGTGCTGCTGTGGACTAAACCACTAGGCCACCAGGGTGTGCAATGTAATTTTATTTTTTTAAAGAGGAAGGATGGTAGGAAGGAATGAAGACAGGCAGGCAGCAGGTAGGAAGGAAGAGAGAAGAGGAAGAAACATTCATTTATTTGTTCATTTTGGTTTTTCTTCCCAGCCTGGGTTGTGAACCTTGGGCTTTGTCCAAAGTATCCTAAGAACCGACATGACCCCTAGGAGCAGGTGTAGCTGCAGGCCAAGTTGTGACATGGTCCCATATATTTACTCATTATTTTTTTAAAAAGTTGTTCAAATACTAACATAAAATTTAAAAGATACAAAAACTCGTTATGAACAAAATTAGTCTCTCTTCTACTCCTGTCCTCATTGCCCAACTTTTCCTCTCATTAGCTTCTTGTGATTCCTTCCAAAGATATTATACTCGACTGCAATAATTTATGTTTAGTGTAGTGTAGGCTGTATATATGTCTCTGTGGCAGTTTTAAAACATAGTCACAATCCTTCTTTACATGCATCCCAGTAAGAAGTGAAGTTTATTCCCCTCCCATTGACTCTAGGTGGCTTTTGACTACTTCAGCCATTACAATATGGTGACATTATGTGACTTTCCAACCAAGTCCATAAAATGCCATATAGCTTCCAACTTTTTTCTGGAACACTCACTCTTAAGAGTCCTGAGGTGCAATGTGAGAAGTCCAGCTATTCTATGACCACCATAATGGAACTGACCCTCCCAGGTGAGCCAAGTTTTAGCCATAATCGCCAAACACCAGACTCAAGAGTAAGAAGCCATTTTGATTGGTTATTTGTGATTCATTAGAAGGATTTTATAATTTGAATGGAAAGTTTGATAAAAACTGAGTAAGATACTTAAACATTAGGTAGTTAGGAACTCCCAGGAAAACACTCCTGACAAAACGTCTAATAGTTGGCCCATAAAGCAATGACACCTTGTTATGGTTCAGCTGTGAGTACTTACGTCCCAAACACTGGACATTGATTTAGCCAAAAAAAAAAAAAAGTGAAATAACTACATTGGAAAGATGGAGCAAAGAAAATTGTGTACAAGGAGGGTGCAGAAAAGCAATTGAAAAAATCTAACATTGAAGAAGCTAAAAATAGCTATGTTATTTAGAAATAAACATATAAATTGCAGAAAAAAAAAACACATGAGAGATACTATAGCTTCTATGTTTGCCATTGGGAAGGATCCAGTAGAGAGGCTGCTGTTGATGGGGAAGGAGTGAATGAGTTGGGGAGATAGATCACTTACCACCAGCAGCCTGAGAGGCTGTTGGCAGAAGAATAAACACTTCTGACCAGAGGGAAAAAGAGGCTGGCAAATGTAGTTTTAAAGTCAGGAAAATGAGGGAATTCATATCTCAAAACTTCTCTTTTCTCAGTGAAATATGAAAATTCATCAGCTAAGAGTAATAAGCAGGGAGGATTATGGGATAAAAAAAGATGAAAAAGTAGCTTCCAAAATATGAATTCTGTTTTACTAGAACAAATGCAATAATACCAGGGGTTTTTTTGTTTGTTTGTTTGCTTTTTCTTGTCTTTTTTAAAAAAAGAAAGGTGCAGGCAGGAATGAAGGTGAGCAGGCAGGCAGGAGGAAGAGAGAATAACATTTTATTTATTTTATTTAAATGTTCATCCTGGTTGTCCCTCCCGGCTCTTGGTGTCAAAACTGGGTCCTTGGGCTGTCTCTGCCTTACCTGCTAAGTCACTGGGCTGTGTCTTGCCTAGCAAGTTTGAATACTTCTTTGAGGTCAGTTACAGGAATTTAAACTGAAAACAGTTGTTTGTTTGTTTGTTTGTTTTTAACAAGTTTTTTCTATATAATAACTTTAAGTTACTTGAATATAGGAGTGGAGAAAGGGATAGTTGTATCCATTTAGTGTTTTGTGAGCGACTATGCTATAAAAGGAGGGGATTTCAAGGATGAGAGCTTTTGAAGGGAGTGTTTATGGTGATACATAATAAGTCCTTAGCTGGACAAGAAGAGTGAACACAGGAGGTAGCTACTGAGTAGTAAAAAGTAGAGGAGCCAATGGAAAGCAGACCTCGCCAGAGCTGAAGACTTGTTGCAGTAGATATCTGAGAGCAAGAGCATTAAAGACGAGGCAGTTGTGCAAGAGAGAGGACATTTGAGCTTGCAGAGACGTGACAGTTTCTTTCTGGTAGTGATGAGGTTCTGACTTGACCCTGAGGCGGAATGGTGCAAGAAAAGCTCAATAGAGATGAGAAGGTTAAGGAACTTGAGAAGCCAGGATGCTAAATGGGGCATCCATGTAGTTCAATTCACTGAGACTGACAAAAGGGGTACACAGAGAGGAATATGGAAAACTGGGTGTGGCCCTCAATGAGTGAGGACATGTAATCAAATGGTGATCAGGCAGAGGACCCTCTACCAGGCAAGGACAGCTTTATAAGAGGTAATAGGAGGCCTCCTGATGGAGAAGCGGTTCGATCTGCCTCCTCTAGTTAAGTGCAGCCCATGTACATGCCAGGGACCTAGGTTTGCATCCTGGAGTTGTGAGAAGCAACCAAGATGAACAACTAAATAAAATAAATGAATAAATATTTTTACTTTTTTTGTTTTGTTTTGTTTTGTTTTGTTTTGTTTAAGAAAGAGGCAATAGGAGCTATTGTCTGAGAGAACAATAGACATGCCTCCTACCTCCTGGCATTGAATTTCATTGACTCTGTGAGATCAAACAGGTTCTACCAGAAAGAGCTGTAGGAATACAGCGGTCTCGGAATCAGCCAGGCTCTAAGTGGGCATGGAAGGATGTCATAGGCTGAGGATGTGCAAAACTTGCGGATCAGGGAGGTGGAGGATGAGGTGTTACTGAAGACACCACGGAAATGTTTGGGAGGAAATAGAAGGAAAAAGTGGAAAATTTGGTCAAATCAGTTGATGAGCAAAGCCAGAAAGTGATTCAAGTTCAGTTGATAATGGATGACTGGAAATATGTACCCATCTGGAAGTGACAGAGGACAATAAAAACCAGATCTTGTTACTCTTCTGCTTAGAATCCCCCACTGGTTTTCCATCACAGTTAAAATATAACTTGACTCATTACGAGGTCCCGCAGACCTCTACATCAGTGGTTCTCAAAGTGTGGTTCCTGGACCAGCAGCTTTCAGCATCACCATCACCTGAAACTTACCCCTCTTATTTCTTCAAGCATTTACCACTTCTTTATCTTTTTAAAGTTTGAACTTGTGTTGATCTCTTCTCCTAGAATGTAAGCTACATGTGAATTAGGAATAACTCTGCTTCTTTCTGATTGTGTCTTCAATATCTAGAATACACCTGCTGTATAGCGGAATACTCAATAATTATTGAATAAATACACAAACAAATGAAAAATGATGGGATGAAGTCTGATGCTTCTTAGACCTGAATGTACAAGTGATATAAATCACTTTGAGGGTGAGGAGGGCTGGGATCTGCTGAGATTCTGCATTTCTAACAAGTTTCCAGATTCTGACTCGGAAGAGCTTGCTTTTAGTGGCAAACTCTTCGAGCGATGCTTTGGGTCTGTCTCTCATGGTCTCAAATCGTTGATCATTTGGTGGCTTCTAGGTAACATCCTGAACAATCAGTGAACATCTGTGATGATTTTATGTGAACTATTTTCTGGCCAGGAACAATAGTAGTTCCTGAACCAGCTCTCCTTAGGGAGGAGAGATGTTTGGGCTCTTTCCAAAGATTACAGAATATTAAAAAGCTTACTAAGACGGCTACTGCTTTTAAAGGAGCCAAGTTCTACTGAGAATAATATTGTAGAAGACAGCTTCCAATTTTTCCAGATTAATAAAGAGACTAGGTAATTGCAATCTGTGACTCATCTGCTAACTATTAGAAAGAAATTGTTTAAATCTGTTCCCAACAAAATCATTTGCTAGAAAAGCCAACAAGAAGCAGCTGAGGCCTCTTCTCTTCCTGGCTCTTCTATTATGAGGCGGCTCTTCACTAGGGAAATGACAAAAGAAGGAAGTTTAGGCCTGTATTTTCTGAAAAACTTGGATAACAAACACTGCACTTGAAACCCATAAGCATCAGATAAGCATTTTTCAGAATGTGTTGCTTCAGAGATGATAATTCACAAGCACTGAAGAGTTTGGGGCAAAAAAAATGTTGAGAAATGCTAGATTTTGTGAACACAAATGAGGACTCCTAACTGTGGAGCTTCTCAAAGACTAGCCTACTTGTGACTTCAAGGGCTTTCAGTACATAGCATTTTCTAAGAGCTTCTTACAGAACAAGAGTTCCACAGAGCAAACTGGAAAAGTTCATTTTATGAGATTGACTTCTATCAGACTTTTCTTTTTCTTTTTACTTTTTCTTCTTTTTAAAGAAGACGTGCAGGCAAGAATGAAGATGAGAAGAACTGTATTTATTTTATTCAGTTGTTTATTCTAGTTATTGCCTCTGGCCCAGGACGCAAACCTGGGTCCTTGAGATGTATGTGGACTACGTTCTTGGCTGAAGGCAGTTGACTGAACCACTACTCCACCACAGCGTGCCAATTTAGGCATTTCTTAAAGGAGGGTGGCTAAGCAGAGATGAGAAATAGGTCCAATAGGAGAGGCAAAAGTAGGAGGTTTTTCTTCAGGCCTCACACTCAGCCTTCTACCTGTCAGGAATTAATCAATTTGAATATTCCACCTATCTCAGTCTTCCTCCCAAATAGCTCCTAAATCTCTTTATCTTTCCTTATGTCTCAGTCTCTCAGCACTCCACTGAAAAACAAAAAGAACCACCCATTGCTGTAAGTTACTTTGATGTCCTCCCAAGATATTTGTATTTTCAGTGCTGGAAAGGCCGGAGTAGGAGGCTTCCTTCGTGGGCTGGCAGCTTCATGGGCTCACCAGCTGGCCTAGTGGGTAAGATGGCTGCAACAGTTGCAGGCAGCTGCCCAGGTTTGCCATCTCCAGAGGAACAAGAAGACCAAAGAACCATCTCTTCCTGTGGTTCTCTCACAGGAGCAAGGAACCATCCTAGAAGCTCCCAGAACTCCCTCTGATTTGACCAGAGTTAGGACACAACAGTCTGGGTCCAGTTAATTGCAAGAAAAATAGGATTAAAATGACTGCTTGAGGAATCAGAAGCCACCCCTGGATATGAGGTGGGTGATGCTGCCCTGGAATACATCTCCATGTGGATAAAGTGAACACCATATCAGACAGGCTTCAGGCAAGAAACTGGGTAATAGAATAAGAGTTTAATACTGGTATTTACAAAGGTATGGGAAACCACGAAAAACACCACCGCATACAAATTCCCCCGGGGCCTAGTCACAATGAGAAAATCATTAACACCTGCTCTAGTTCCTGTGGTTACTGTAACCAATTATTCAGAGTAGCTTAATACAACTGAAACTTGTTCTCCCACAATTCTGGTGGCTAGCAGTTGGGAACTTCCTTCAGTGGCTTGAAACCAGAACCCCTTCTTTGCCCCTGCCAGTCTCTGGTGGCTGTTGACATTCCTTGACTTATGACTAGCACTCCAGATCTACCTGTCTGGTCACATTGCCTTTTTCTCCTTTGACAGTCAAATCTCCTTCTGCCTCGGTCTTAAAAATATACTTGTTTGGGGCCCATCCAGAAAATCATGAATTGTCTCTTAATCTGGAGTCCACTAAACCACCCCAAGACCTGTGGGGTTAGGGGTGGGAATCCAAAGATGTAGAGACCTGTATGGAGAAAGCCTTCTGAAGGAGACATAATTTTCAAAATGGAGACACAGCCCACTGGGAAGAAGTCAGAGGAATCAATACCAGGCCTCATGTACCTATGTCCCTTTAGCTCCTGCAGGTACCCTGACTAGCCTTACCCAAGTAGAGCTTTTGATGTCAATCATAAAAGTCAGCCTCCCTGTGCTCAAAGTGAGGAGCCGGGAAGGGAGTGGAGAGAGGGTTTAGAAGGGTGAATGAAAGATCTAGAGCACAGACAGACCGAAGCTCTATAGGAAGGAAGGAGAGGGCTAGGATGCTTCTAGATGACTAACAGTGTCTTCCTAGCTCCCATCTCATTGGTCACAGCTCCCCGCCTCTAATACTTTCAACAGAGCTACCAGTTTAAATAGCACCGGTGCTACCATTTAAGTAAATACTTGTCATCCTCCCTGTTTACAAAAACAAAGGATGCTCATTAAGAAAATTGGGAAGTAGAGACACATGTGAAGAAAATAAACATTACTCACAATACTGCTACACAGAGATCACTAGTGCTGACACGACGGTATACTCTCAGTATAGTAACAGTTCCACCGTGCACGTGTGTGTCTGTATGTGCATTCAACAAAATAAGTGGACTCAATATACACTGTTTATAATACTTCTTTTCGCTTATGTATCAGAAGACTTTCCCCACACACTTCAAGAATACCGTGGGTGTGTTTTTAATGATTTTGTAGTGTTCTTTTATATGAATATACCACTTGTGTAGGATTTCAGGTTTGGGAATCACCTGGGTCCCACTGCTGCCCTGGTCCCTCAGAAGTCAAGCTGACAGCCAGTGACGATGTCTTGCTGCCCTACTGACTCTTCCAGATGCCTGGCTTGGCAGCTCAGGACCCTGTACACCACCCCAGGATGGGCTTCCTCTCCCAGGCACCAGGAAGTTACCTGGGCTAACACTGGGGAGCACTTCAGCTTTGTACTTCCTTTTCTTTTCTCCTCCTCTGCCTTCCCCTGAAAATTTCCCTGGAAATTCTCATGCTCCCACACTATCTCTTGATTAAGGATCATCCCCTCCTGTGGGACCCCCTCATCAGGTGTATAACAATGAACTCGGGGCCTCCCCCCTTTATCTTCACAAGTCTCTCTACCCTTGCCAACTTCTCTGTTAGCTGTATCTTGCAGAAGGTCCCAAATAGGCTCCCTAGAGTAAGGTGTTCTCAGCATAATATCTCCCCTTTCCTGGGTTTTTGTAGCTGCCAGGAAGCATTTACTATCCCAGAAAAGTTCATTTTAGGAATCTGGAGGAAACACAAGAAACCCATGTTACTCTGATCTGTTGAAGTCCTAGGCTCTTTAGGTTACGACCCGCCCCAAAGAGCATTCCTTGAATTTAGGGACGGATCTCATGGCTGGGGCCTGCCCAGGAGGCCTGAGGGTGACTTCCCTGGTCTCCCCCAGGCACCTCAACCTCCGTCCCCCACCATTGGTGGAGATGCCACAGGGCAGCAAAACCAGGACCAGCAGTACTTGCTCTGTCCCCAAAGGTGTTCACAGTCACCCAGTAAAGAGCTCAGATTTCAGAGCCTGTCTCCCCTGAAAACCTGAACAAACACAGGCCCTCGCACAGCTGGCAGTCATTAACCAGAAATTAAAGGGCAGCATCGGCGGGTGCAGGGCCTCTACACTCAGCCTCCAGGAGTTGATGAATCAGCCTCAGGCATAGCTAAGAGGCCCCAGCTGGCCAGCATCAGCCTCTTCATCTTCTGGACAGCGTGACAGGGTGACTGAGGATGGCCCTGCAGGGATGGAGCAGCCTTCCCTGACATGTCTCCTTATCCCTTGGTCATTTGTCCTTCTACTAGAGTCTAATCCATGAACTTGGCTTAGAAACCTCACTGGGTCACTTCAGCAAAGAGAAAGTTGCTGTTGTGACAGACTCTAAGCAAAACCAGGGTTGGTCGAGGTCCCAGTCAGAATTGATGCTTCAGGCCACAGCCAAGTTATACCTTCTGTGTCTAGGGTTTGAATGTGGGCACATAAAAAATTCAGCCTCCATTAAGCCTATTTCTTTCTTTCCTTCTTTTTTTTTTTAAAGGAAAGGTGCAGGCAGGAATGAAGGTGCGTAGGCAGGCAGACAGGCAGGAAGAAAGAGGAGGATGAAGGTTTTTCTTTTATTTTGTTTTCAGTTGTTCACAATGGTTGCTCCTAACAGACCCAGAGTGTCAACCTGGCTTGACATGGACTACGCTCTTTTGGAAGCAGCTGAGCCTGTTTGTGTTCTTAAGAAAACTAGGTGAATCTTGACTCCATAGACATGCCCTCACCACCAGATCAGCGAGCGGGCTGTTTCTATTCCAGGTTCTCTCAGGATCACTCCTCCAGCCATCTCCCTCAGCAGGTCTCCCCTCTGCCACTGCCTCCTCTTGCTCACGCCCCTCTCACCCTGAGAATGCCCAGTCCCAATGCCTTCCAGCAATCGTCCCCCCACCCATGGCAGTGTTAGTCTTGTTCTTTCCATAGAGCCCAGCCCGGTGTGCAGATTCTGATAACCCCTTGTCTCCTTGCCAGCGTTCCTTAGAGCCCCTTAAACTCTGGAAGGGCTCCCCACAGCTGCAAGCAGCTCCTCCTCTGTACCCCTCAGGAGGGAGAAACTGGGAGGGCCAAGAATGTGCTGCTACAGACCAGACTTCCTGCCTCTGGTGCCCTCTGACCTTCAATAATTACAGCTTCGGAAGTGGTTGGCTCCCCATCTAGAAAATGGAGATAATGAGCCCCAACTTCTTGGGGCTATTGAAGGTTTAATTGATTCATGGTGGTGAAGTGACTGGCAATCCAGGCCCAGCACTTGGTGGAGGCTGCTCAGGTCGGCGGGCAGATGTGGGGGATGGTGGGGCACTGATGGAACCATCCTGGGAGAGCAGCCCCGAAGTGGGGAGCCTGCAGCTCAGCCCCTAAATTCTTCCAATTGTCCCTAAGTGTTCTGCTACCAGAACCCTCTGTCTGGCCAAGGTCACCCATTCCTGCCCTTTCTTTCTATTCCTTCCCTGCCTGGAATGCCCTCCCTACATTTCCCTGTCTGGTTAATTTAACTCAGACCCTGCCGAAATCCCACCTTGCCTGCAGTCCCCACTGTTTAAACTTGATTCCTTCTCTGTGCAGTCCTTTAGACCAGGCCTTTCAAACTCTAATGCATATAGGATCTGGTTGAAATGTAGATCCTGATTCAGAAGGTCTGGGCTAGGGTCCAGGATTCTGCATTTGCATCAAGCCCCACACAACACCTGGGAAGGCCGGGCCCTGCATCTCATGCCCTGTACCAGTGGTTTGGAAACTTTTCGAATAGCACAGGTCTTTTTTCCCCCCTCCCAAATAAGATCAATATTCCATTAATTCAAATTTATAAGTTCAAACTTGGCAACATTTAGAGTCAGTAAATTAGGTTATTTTGTAAGTATCAAATATGAAATGGAATGTTGTAGGTGACAATTTATAGTTTTGTGTCATCTTCAGCTTCCAAATTTATTTCTGTGTTTTATTAAGAAAACCCTGACACAGAGACACAAATTGTTAAAAATGGTTAGCATTGAAAAATAATAATGGCTCATCTGGAAACTTCAGGATATTCTGCCTAGTGGATAATCTTGTTAAGCAATGATTCTCCTTTATACTCCTGTGCTAGGAAGATTTAGTCCAAGTTTTACACTGAAGTATTTAATTTGGCTGCACAAGGTAATCCGTTGGTGAGTCCAATGTGTTAATATTTAGTGATAATCAATTTCAGCCTCCCTGTTGTTTCATTGCTTTTTAAATGAAGTATCATTTTATAATGAAATTTGAATCAAGGAACTGTACAACCTACCCTAGAGTCGCTTTCTTAGCCTCCTGCACTTTAGGCATTTTGGGCTGCATAATTTTTTGTTGTGGAGGGTATCTTTGAGCCTTGTGAGAGGTTTAGCAGCATTCCTGACCTCTACACACACAGCAGCATCCACCCCTACCACCCCGCCCCCCACACTCTTTAACAGTTATAAGAATCAACAATGTCTCCAGACATTGCCAAATGTCCCCCAGGGGGCAAAATCATTTCATCTTTTGCAGGTCAATGCCCTAGGACACCAGGACCTGGTAAATACAGTTTGAACTCTAATGGTTTATAGCCTCCACTAGCACACAGTTTGGTACACATGCTTTTTGTTCCACAGCCCCTTAGCAACTCTTTACCAGACTGTGAACTCCTTGAACGAGACTTCAGAAACACCTGGTGAGCAGCGACTGGCTCTGTTGCAATGCCCAGCAAATGTTTGTTCATTGTTTGATAGAAATACTAACATCTGTCCTGGCTGTTTCATGTAGATATTTTGAGAGAATTCTGAGATGAGGAATGTGAGTGTGTTTTGAAGGAATTGAACATGTCATAAATGTAAGGTGCTAATGAAACTACCAAAATGCATTTGTTCACCTGCATTTCTTATCAGCCTATCTCCCCCCTCCTGCCATTTCATATAAGCCATGAAAAATTCTTCTTACTTCTTACTTCCAGTTTTCTTTATTTTCATAGCGTGGTAACAGCTCTCCCAGTTATTACATGTGAAGCTTTTTGCACATGGCTTAATCCCTTCGAATCTCCATTGTTCCTCTGTGAACTAGAAAGTTGTAACATTCATTTCATAAGTCTGTTTTGAGGACCAAATGAGGTAATCTAAACAAAGTGCTTACCCACCCCAAGAACTAGCGAAAGAAGCACTTAATAAATGTTAGTTGTTTGTTGTTTTTGGAATATCTTTCAATATTCCCTCTCTAACGAAGAGGAGAGATGGCAGACAATGAAACAATGATGAGCTAAATGTCTTTTTCTTTTAGCTTTGGAAAATATCTTTCACTAACTTCACTCTTTCTACTCATGTATATACACGTTTCCCTGTCCACACAGTCCTGCATTTGGAAAAGGAAATTATCCTCTCCACGGTACATACTCTGTCTCTTGACAGTCACCCAAACCAGAACTGGGAGCATTCCTTTCTATATTAATAAATTCTATTTCTACTAACTTCAGTTCCAAAAGATGGATTACGCCATCCCCAGATTCCTTCTATTTTGACACAGAGCTTCATTGGTCCTACTTAAACTATTGCAGTAGGTCTAATATCTTCTTGCTGTCCAGTTGCAATCCCTTCAAAAGCATTCCCACTGTGTTTGTAGGCTGACATTCCCCTGCACACCACCATTCTGGGATTTCTTACAGCTTAGAAAGATCAGCTGCCCAGGCAAGACACACAATATCCTGGCCTGGCCTTACTTTCTTACTCCCTGTGCTCACACTTTACATTCAGGTAACCATGTTATATCGCTGGTGTATTCCACTCAAGCCGTGCTGCTCCTCATGTTTGTGCTTTTAGACACATGCTTCCCCAGGCTTGTTGTGTCTGTTTCTTCTCAGTGCACCTGGAAACTCCTCTTTATCCTTCAATGATATCCACATGCAGGCATTTTTAACATACACTTATGTCATGTGGGTGAGAGTGAGCAAGACACACTGGGTCCCTCCAGAAAGAATTTGTGGAGAGTGCCGTCTGATCAGGAACACAAAGCAAGTTTATTAAAAGCAGAAACAGTGAATTTAAGCACCCTGCGGGCCAGGAAAGTTACATCAAGGAAATACATACGTATCTGTAAGACCTGGGCTGCATGCCTCTCACTCAAGCAAAATGGATTCTTGAATGTGAGGGCTGGGGGTATCTTCCTTTGTGAGTGTGTCCAGGTTCAAGTTGCTAAGGTGGGGTCCTTGCTCTTTGGGGTCTTCGATCTTAGGAGTCTAAGGTTTTGCCTGTTAGTTTTCTACTCATACATCTGCGTACTGCCCAATAGATTTTAAGCTATGCTCTCCCCAAATCACTTTCTTGCCAGATAATCAATGGTATGGTATATAGTCAAATGACATAGTGTCCCCTGACTTTTTCCCCAGCATTCCCCAGTACGTGAAATATTGGATAAATATTCTGGCTTCATATTTACATCCGGAAATTTAATCAACAGTATCTTCTACATATCCTTAAATAACATCCCATAACAACAAATATTAGGTGAACTGACTTCTTTGGGTGCCAGTCACATCTCCCCACTGCTGACATTGCTTTATTTCCTGGGTTGACATGTGAAACTATGGGGTGGGTATGTATCCTCCATACCTGTAGCCTTGCAGTTTCTCCATTATCTCATAAACCCTGTATAAATGTTCTCATTTTGATTTCCATGAGACCCCAGCTAGTGAGTCTTCTTTCGGAGATATGGCTCACACTCTCTCCAGGGCAGAAGCCTCTTAATTGACCCATAGAGACACATGGAAGATTCCACTATCCTCCCCCAGGACGTGCCCCCTTCTGCGTTTACTCTTCCAGCCCCATCACTTTTCTTCTCCTCTTCCCTCCCCAATCTCTTACTTTGTTTTTCCTCTACTTTTATACCTGCCTAGCAAGATGAAATGATTCCAGTCATGAGAAAGGTAAAAGCGTTGTTCTAAAATTGTCTACTAACAAATGTTTACTGAGTAGTTAATATACAGCTGGGGCTGTGCTAAAGGCTTCACATGTGTTAACTCATCTGTTCCTCACAGTGAGTCTGTGAAACAGGAACTTTGTTTCATAGATAGGAAAACCCACTTCTATAGATAAGGAAACCCCAACATAAAGAAATTGTGCCCCTTACCCAAGGTTTCACAACTAGCAAGGAGCAGAGGCAGAATCTGACCTAAATGTCTGACTCCAAGGCCCATACTACTATATTCCTTCCAGTGAGCCCTGTAGCAGTTTTGTGGGTTTTATTTTAACTCACTCAGCTGTCTACTCTGTGGGGCTTTCTGACCACATCTTTAAAAGAAAAAAAAAAAAAAAAAAAAAAGAGGATTTGGTTTTTCCTCTATTCTTTTACCGTACATGCTTTTATCATTGCCTCTGCCACACCTCAATGGTGGTACTTCAGAACTATGCCTTTTCAGCCATCTTTCTCTCCTAGAATAGTATTCAGAATTTTGTCAGGGTAGAGAGATTTTTCTAGAACAACCGAATCACTGAGTGACTATCACCAGCTCATTCCTCCACAGCAGTGATCTTGTTTTCTGTCTTCCACAGGTCAACTGAACTGGGGCCACAGTACTGAAAGAGTTTGCTGGGCCTGCAGATAGTGGAAAGGCTTCTGATGGAAGGACTCAGGAAATCAGGTAAAAGTACGAAAGATGTTGAAGAAAAGTATCTGTGCCCATGGCGAACTACAGTCCTTGAGCTGAATAAGAAGCCTAAGTCTGAGGGTAGGCATTTAATCAGACTGCAGCTGTCGTTATGGATTAAAAGAGCTTCTAAATGAAAACAAAATCAGAACTTTTTAAATTGTAGTAGAAAATGTCCCCTGGAGTCCATGCTGCCCAAGCCTAGGAGTGAGCTGGCAAGAGCTGTGTGGTAAAAGCTATTGGGCTGCCCCACCCTGCACAACTCCAGAGTTTATGGTGGGATTACCCAGCATCACCACGTCCTGACTCTCTCAGTGCTTGTAGGTCATAAAAATGACTCTTCTGTGGGATTAATTTGATAAAAGACAGATCCTGGCCTGCTGGCAACATTCCTATGCTATCTTTTGGGAAAGGAGTCTGAGAATGAGGCTGAGGAGAGAAGAAAAGATGGTCAGGACTTGGGAACCCAACCAGAGGAGAACAAAGGACAGGAGAGCAGTGCAGGGTTCCACACTTCCCATAACTGTCTTGAGATATCTAGCCTTGAGATAAAGGGAAAGCATGTTGGATAGCTCAGCCTTTGTAAGGGAGAAGAGGAGAGTCCATTTAGGGAAATTAGTTGGGCAGCCAGTGGGTTGCTGCATGGCTGCATCTTGTGGTCAACTGAATATGGACTTTAAGATTCTTAATGGGCACAGACAGTGTTCATCCTACAAATAAGTCCTTCCCTGTGGTGACAGGGACAGGCTGACATAAATAGCCCCCATCATCTCCTTCCACATACATGTTGGTGCTAATTTCTTCTTGAGAGGAGAGAATTACAATATAAACCACATGCAATCCCCTGTCATTGTTCCTTCAGGCCTGGAGCATGAGAGAAGGCACTGGAAGAGAGCAGGAGGTAGAGATGGAGCAGCCCAGAGTCTCTGAGCCTCTTAGACGGCCCTGTTCTCGCCACTTCACTGCGTGTGATTGTATGCTGACAGGGAAGAAGGAGCAGCTCCCCTTCATTTACCATTTTTTTCTCCTTCTGCCTGATACTTGCCCCTGTTCTGATGCTGACCTTCAAATATGAAGATTTTAACATTTGGGACCACGGAAAATCTGACTAAAATGCAAGAAGTCAAATTCTCACTTCTTGCTGGTCCCCAAACCACAAGGCTGGTTTTGATTCATTCATCAGCTCTCTAACTTTGTTTCTGGTCTTGCTTTAAATATTTAGACTAAAAGTTGAAGAGAACTGAAATGTGAAGAGATGGTTTTGAGGTTGAATACGTTTGCTTTTAGATGACGCTATCTTTTACTGTAGGCTGCTAAAAAATATTTTTAAAGGAAGCTGTCCAGCCATGTCCTATTTAAGAAACTCCCTAGTTTCTTTTGGGGAGACATAGTAAGAGAAGAATGGAAGGAGCACTCTTTTTTTCTTTCCTGGCAGGAGTTAGCTGTTTTGCTGATTTCTTAACAGAAGGATTCTCAAAGATGCCACCAAGTCAGAACTGGTTTTGGTTCAAAAAAGCAATGAGAAGGGTCCTTTGACTTCAGGCTCTCTGAGAACCATTGAGAGGAAAGGAAATTGAGCTTGTGAAATTGACTTCTCTCTGGCTGTTACTGTTGCCAGGAAGAGCCAACCATTAACCCCAAGGACATCAAGGAGTGTTTCTGGGATTTCTTTGCCACCTTTCTACACCTCCACCTTCAGTTTCCCTCTTGTCTCTCAAGGAAGACAGGGTTGTATCCACAAAAAAGCAGCTAATGTCAGCTTCCATGATGGCTAATCACTAGGATTTTGCAATTTAGGTTTCCTAGGCAACAGACTGTGTGATATGTGTGTGCGGGTGGATAGTTGGGGCACATTCTCAGGAACAACGCTGCAAGGGAATGAGGGAAACAGGATGACAGAGGGAGAAGTCTGACTATGATGCAGTCACCACAGAGGCCCCTGCTCTGGAGGGATGGCTCTCCAGAGATGACTCAATTTGAAGCACAGGGAGGAGGCTTGTGACCCCTCCATGTCAGCTAGATCCTGATTGACCAGAAAAAGGCTTAATCCTTGGTAACAAAGGTCCCTTCAGCCAAGGGCAATTCTTGGGGAGACTCAACTGAGAGTCAGGCTACCAGCAGACCACACCCTTCCAGCTGCTGAAGAAGTGAGTGCCTGAGTCACGATGAGGGATTCCAGGCCTTGTACCACAGTGTGCACTGTAGTCCACCCTTGGGCATTCAGATCTCCCTTTCAGTATTACTAATTCATCTGTGGAAACATGGCCTCCGATTCCTCAGTGCCCTGGGGAAGCTTAAAATGAGGCAAGAGGCACAAACTACAGCATTTATTGCTGCAGCTTGGTGACTACTAATACTCATTGTCTAGTAACCATTTTTGATTTCATCAGCCTCAAGTAGGAATTCTGTTAGTCTAGGGATGATCTTGTTGAGGGGAATCAGGATCTTTATCCCTAAGATTTCTGAGTCCCTGGTTGTCATGCCCTCCTTTGGTCAGAGCTGCTGCTCTTGTGGATTTGACATCACAGTTGGGTAGGGGAGCATCAAGAGATACTCAGTGAATTACCTGGGTGCTAAACATAATTTACCCTGTCCTGTTGTATAAAAGCAGCTCACCTACTCCTGCTGATCAGAGTCAAATACGCCTGCTAAGAGAGTTAACTCCTGTGCTAGCCTGCTGCTCTCTTTGCTCAGGAGCTTCAAGTGAACAAGTGGCAATCACAGGTGAGTGGGACCTTTTCTGTGACTTCCAGTAGAAGAGTCTCTGTCTGTGGGAACTGCAACATCGAACCCACAGATATCTACAGACACGATAAGCACAAATTTCCCAAGTAGATCCCTAGGAGCAATGGTCAACACTGCCCTTCTCTCCCACTCTTACCCTTTCCCCTTGACTTTTGGTCTCATGAATTCTACCTACTTGGGGAAGGGGGAGGACATAGTCCTGCATAATAGTCCTTACTTCAGGGTGCATATTGCATCCTTGATGATGGTATCCTTTCTAAGTGGGACCCTGAGTCATTCCAGTATTCAGTTAGGCTGGTATCTTCTGGGTAGAGTGGTATGTAACAGGATTAGTGGATCCTACGGTCACATGCCCATAGCATGCCTCCTTAACTGTCAAGTGGTTTCTTGGTCTCTGTGACACTGTGCAGAAATCCACTGAAGAAACTTTCTGGAAGCCCTTGAGTACTAGTGTTGGAAAGGGAAATGGAAATCTATTCCAGTTGAGAAGAATCACTGACCCTTGCAAAATGGAAGGGTTTCATTGTAAACACGTACCACCAACTGGAGAGTTAGTCTCCATGAAGGATGGCGCTTCATCAGGAGTTTGGCAACTTGGCTCCTGTTGTCAATAGGTTGAATATTCAGCCGTAGATGATGCAGTCCTAGTCAGTAAGACAATAGGTTATCAACTTTTTCTTGTTGTTAAATACTCAGCTTTTGGGTTTATTTATATTCATTTTATTTATATATATTTTAGTTCATTTATTTATAAACTTTGTTTTTTATTTCTCCTTGTTGCTTTGCTTTAGTTTTTTATTTTGTTTTGGTGGTTGTTCTTTTCTGACCTTCCCTGCCTATCCTTCTTTTTAATCTGCTTTTTTCTTGAGTGCCTTATCACAAAAAGTTCTTGGATCAGGTGTTAGTCCCAAACTAGAGTCCACTGCCCCCAAAGACTCAGAATAAGTGTCCTTCTCCTTATCCCCACCTAAGTGAGCAATCTTTTCTGGATTCATGTCTTCATATCACTCTAAGTCAGGGGGACCAAACACTCTGTGAGCAAGGTCTTCAGGTCTCTTGTTAGACGTCTTGTAATTTTTTTGTACATGGACTCCAAGGAGAGGTTTTTCTTTGCATTCTTGATCTGGTCCTTGGTTTGGAGGAAACATAATAGAGAGCATAACTGGATCTTAGGATCCAAGGAGGAGCTTTCTTTGGACACCCACTGATGTACAGGCAGGTCTGGATTAAGCTAGTGTGCTTCAGGTTTCTGCCTTCCAACTGGGGAGAACTTTCCTTTAATATATCTAATATTCCTTACTTCCTTGTTCTGTAAAATGTACCTGCTGGGTCACTGTGTGGATTAAATGAACTAAATGTTCACTATTATGCATAGTAGTGGACTCTTCCACACCCCTCTGAAGCCTTCCTGAGGGCAGGAAGTCATCTGAACTTCATCATCTCATCATCCAAATGAATACTGAATATGTTCAATACGTGTTTTTGGAGGTTAACTGAATAATTTCTATTGGACAAATCTGGTATCCTTTAAAAGTGTGCAGTCATGAATTTTCAAATGGCGAACCTGAGAATAGTTTGCAGGCATTTTGCTCGAACACGGCCTCCATACAGCAACACTTAATGATGCTGCAGTTAATGGGGTTCCCATCACAGTTTTGTTTGACCTGGCAACCCAGGCAGGTTTGTTTACTAGGCAAAGAGTCAACCAGATGCAGTTTTAGTTATAACTGCCAGACTTGGAAGCTGCTAAGAAGTCCTTTAGTAGATGAACTGACAAACCGTGGTACATCCTGTCAATGGATTATCCAGTGTTAAAGAGATAAGAGCTATCAAGTCATGAAAAGACATGGAAAACCATTAAATGGATATTACTTAGTAAAAGAAAAGGCTATCCACTGTATGATCCCAACTCTATGGCATTCTGGAAAAGACAGAGCTCTGGAAAATGGAAAACAATCAGTGGTTGCCGTGGGTTAGAGGAGGGAGCGTTGAACAGGCAGAGCACAGAGGATTTTTTAGCACAGTGAACTTGGCCTGTATGTTACTACAGTGGTGGAAACATCATTATATGTTATGTTTATATATTTTTCAATCCATAGACAATCATCAAGAGTGAACCCTACTGCAAACTATAGGCTTTGGGTGATGATGACGCGGCCTATAGTTTTGTCAGTTGTGACAAATGTGCCACTGAGGTGCAGGTGATGGTGAGGAGGTGGTGTGTGTGTAGAGACTGGAGTGCATGAGAACTTTGTGTTCAATTTTCCTGTGAACCTAAAATTGCTCTTAAAGTCTATTTAAAACAAGTTAGCTGGATGAATGAGTGATGGATTTATGTGATGGGGCTCCTGTGTGGCCTCTGTAGTAAGTAGGAGATGCAGGGAGTTAGGAGGGGAAATAAAAAGCTTTTATGATGGGCCTACCTTCCCTAATCTTTTCTTGCAAAGGATCAGTTCAGGAAAAGAAAGGGGTATGGCCACATCTACTTTTAATCTTTCAAAATGAAAATAAATCTTTTTGACTGATAAATAAGAAGCTGATAAATAAAATAGGCAACATAAACTGCCTATTTTATTAAAAAGAAAAATGTCAGTAAGAAAACTGGCAGGGCCTTTACTTTGTGTTATTATCTAACCATGTTTAGAAAGCAGCAGCATGGAGGCAGGTCCTGACTTTTTTATCTTGAGACTCAGAGGATTGTCTCCTTCAGTGCGTCGGACCACAATCAGCTCAGTTGACCTGTCGTGCTGGCCACGGCTGCCTTCTCGCACAACCTGGGAGAGCCATGTCACAAGTCAGCGGGGAGCTGCTGGAGGGTTGTGAAGAGCTCAGGGAAGCAGTGTGGATGATGTGATATTTTGTGATGTGACGTGAGTCGACTCAAGCAGGGGAGAAATGAAGGCCGAGAAACCTGTTGCATCATATACTAAAAACATGTGAGGTGGTAGGACCCAAACTCTGGTGAGAGTCGTAGAACTTAGAAAGGAGAGCGTGAGATGCATGGATGAAGAAGGTAAACCAAGATAATCAAGAGTCGGGCATCTGGTGTCGACACACGGCCTTCTCTAGCAGGGCTGTGGCATAAGGCGAAAATGAGAGTCCAACAATGTGCGCTGTCCTGGGAACTGGTTAAGCTGGGGGGATGACAATTGGCCTAAGTACAAATTCCCCTTCTCACTCTGTCGCTGTGCGCCTTCAGATAAGCTCCTCCAGTCAAACGATCTTCCTTAGCGAAGACCCCAGGCACAGTTTGTACTTATCCCTGAGAAGTGGGCCCTGGTACCCGGCCAGCTCGTGGAACGTTTCAAACAAGCTGATGGTGTCTTTCCATGGGAACCAGAGATCACCTGGCCCACTTGATGCTACAGTGTCTCCTGAGGGACCGAGCTGTTCTCTTAGTTCCCAAGTACACTCCTAATATGACCCTGCATGGCGCGAGGCATCCAGTTTATGTGACTATATGTATGTGATACATGGAGTTTTGGGTGTCCTCTCATCAGCCAGTCCCATAACCCTAGAGCAGAAATCCCTCCCTCACCAATGGAGTGAACGAAATGTGCTTAAAACAGGAAGTAGCCCATTTAGGGTGAGATGGAGTGCAATTCCACACATAGAGAATTGTGAAGGTGGATAAAGCTGTCTCACCTATAAATAAACAAACCTAGAGCCCAAGTTCTCTGACTCTGTATCGTGTCCACATCTCTCCAGGAGGATTTGAATGGAAAGAGCAGGGAAGCTATAGAAAGGTAAGTAGCTTTATAATAACTGTAGGAAAAATTGTGTAAGTTCTGGATGATGGTGTCTTCTTCCTTAGGGCATTTACTTTGGCTTTTGGAAGGCAGTGAGAATAGGGCTGCTCGCTTTAATCCAGACTTGGACTGACATGATCTGAAGAAAGGTTTTATTCCTGCTGAAGTCAGAGCTATTTCTGGATCTTCTAGATGCAGCCCTTCAGGGATCACTCTCTGAGGGATTTATCTGGGCCCCTTCTCACTGGTGAGTCCATGGCTCCAATTTCTATTTCTTCAACTTTGTGAGACTCCACTCAGCTTTTCTATCTTTGTCATCACTTTCTTTTTTCCTTTCATCAAAGTTCTAGGAGCATTGTCCCGCCAGTTTTGTTGAGACACAATTAATTAGCCATCACCTGTTATGTCCTCAGCCTCTCAGAGCCATGCCTTCTACATTCAACAAATGCCTAGAGGTCGAAAGGGGCCTCAACCTTGATCTCACTTCAAAACATTTCCATTCTTTAAAGGATCTGACCCTAGTTTCTGCCTGCCTTGGTGACTCTCTGATGACTTCACACAAAAGGATCTTTTAAAAGATCCAATTCTTCTAGCTTTGTTCAATGGAGAGTTGGACTAACAAGTTGACTGTTACCGCTGGGGTCACCATGGGTCCTGTCTTGTCCAGGGTTGTCCCAGTTTAGCAGTGCTGTCCTGGCATCCCGCCTGGTTTAAAATTCTGTCTGGTTTCAATCACGGTTTGCTGAAAGTTCATTTGGGCAAAAACACACTCAACAAACTAGCATGAAATTTCCTGACAGGGGTGCAGATTTTCCCAGTGGGAGTGTTACACCCCTCACCACCCATCCTGCACTTGAACTAGCAGCCACCCCCCCCCCACCCACCCCAATCCCCTCTAGAAACATCCCGGTTACACCTGATCATTCTCCAACTGGTGCGGATTTTAACTTGAAATTTTATGGTAAGTCTAGTTATAGCCAGAGTAGAAATTGAGTTAATAAGATATTTTTTTGAACTTCCACTGTCTGCTCAGCATTGTGGAGCTTTAGTACATAGAAGACAAATAAAGGACTCATTCTCTGCCCTTCATTCATGTGGAAGACAAGACAATACATGAAATAGTTACAGCACACTACAAAAAAGGTACATAATTAGGAGGGAAGAGAGACACAGTAACCAAAGAATGTCTCCTTTGTTCCTCAACTCCTACACCAGAACAATAATAAAGTCTCCCTGTCCGTCTGTGAACATACATGCACTGGTGGATGTGTTCTGTACACAGAAACGTACTTTTAGGAGAGATTAAGTATGGGCTGGGCAGCATTAAAACAGCAACTTCCAGTGAAGACCAAGTGTCCATCTTGCTTTGACAAATCTAATGCATCTAAGTAAGAAGTGCCTGCAGGGAATTTCTGCAATGCAAAGAGATGCTTCCACCTTAAGCAGCTACTTTCCTTTTCTCACTTGGATATTTTCTTTTTCTGTCCATTCCTTTCCTGCCTTTGAATCATGACTACATTGAGTTTTGTTTTTTTTTAATAGGCAGGAGAATGTGCCTCCAAATGACCTATCGATGCAAAAACGTTGTTATTCTGCATTATCTTCTTTAATATTCACTCTCAAGGCAGGAATTGTTTTCCCCACTTGACAGGTTTAAAAAGGAAATTCTGTGGTTCAGAGAGGTTAAATCAAAGAGTTGCTCAGAGGCATTTTTACTCCTAAATGGAAGCTCTTTCCAAAATTTTCTCAAAGTGTGCTTTTCCTCTTTCATCTTTTCTTAGTCTCTTAGATTCCCCTAGTGATCATCCATCTGAACATTCTAATACCCAGATGTATTGGGAGATGGTTTTCAATAAGCTTTCCCCAGCCTCTGTATGAACACAACTAGCTTACAAGTTTCCCTGAGGCCAAAGTATCTTTTATTTTGGTTGATGTCAGAGCAGGAGAAGAACACAAAGATTGTTAACAGCTTAGTTGTGAGTAAAGTGCTGAGTTTTCCACTGGGGAAACAAAAACATAAAATGAAAGCAGAACCACCTAGCCCACTACTCAGTATTGCAGGTTTTCCCCCTTAGGACTGAGAGATGGTTAAGGATGTTGCTCTGTAGAAACAAGATAGAAAGATTGGGAAAATGAACCAAAATTTCAAGTAGAATTTTCTGGATGGCTGGTGGACTCTTCCATTACTTCTCTGTCTCATTCAAGCTCACCCCTCACCCCACCTGCACTGACCTCCTTATCCACAGATAAGCCTATTGCTGGTCTCTGGGTCAAGGATTGTCTTCCTCTGTGATATTAACTGTGAGAGACAGTATGTTCACAGCAAGAAGGCTCAGCATTTTTGCTATTTGAGAAAGAGACCTGGATAAACTGTTTATTTGACTTTCTGCAAAGCAGCAGGTAGCAACTTAAGCCAGAGTGACTTCTGAAGAGAATCAGAACAAAATGTTGGATGGGGTAACATCTAAGGAGAAGGAGTAAGGAGTGGAGAAGGACAGGGACAGCAGTGTGTGGGGTGTGAGTGAGTTTTTAGTCTCATGATGAATATGGTTTTTTGAAAACAAGGCATTACTTTTACTCTCTCCAGTAATGACTATTTCCTCCCAAAGATGATGTCAAATGAAAACATTGTCCTATGATCAAAGGTAGAATGGAATTGGAGGAACTTTTCATTATTCACTTAAGTCTGTTGTTACGGAAACAAGATATAGCTCTGTCCAGCCACACACAGCACAGAAAAAGTAATCCTGTTATGGATTTAATAGTGCCTCCTTAAAATGTGAAATGCTAACTCTCCTAGTACCTCAGAACGTACACTTACTTGGTGATAGTCTTTACAGAGATGAGCAAGTTAAAATGAAGTCATTAGGGAGGGTTCTAGGCCAATATCACTGGTGTTCTTATATAAAGGGGAAATTTGGAGACAGACAAATGGGGAGAATGCCATGTGAAAATGAAGGTAGAAATCGGGATGATGCTTTTATAAATCATGGAATACCAGAGATTACCAACAAATCACCAAAAATTAGAATAGCGCGAAATGGATTCTTCCTCACAGATGTTAAATCAGTTAAACCAGGAGGCCATTAGACTGAGGTGGTGCTGACTTTATGGCAGCTTGTTAAGTCTGTGAATACTTCAAGGTTACAACATCGAAACACTAAGGACAGTCTCTCACAAACAACCACCTTATCTAGAAGCTATAGACATTAATTTTCTTTGTGCTATATTTTCTCTGAAGTCTTTCCCCTGCCTCCTATTGGCAGAGCTTCCTAGCCACTCTCAGTTGGTGCTCAACTCAAATCAGTTTTTGCTCAGATGAACTCAAAATTTTTAATTCACCTCAGTTTATCTTCTAACACAGCCCTTGGAAGGAACCAGCCCTTCTGGAGTTCTTGATCTTGGACTTCTAGCCTCTGGAGCTGTGAAGCAATAAGTTTCAGTTGTTTAATCTCCAGTTTATGAAACTTTGTTACAGCTGCTCTAGCAAACTATTAAATCCTCTCTGGCATCCGACTCTGATTCTCAAACATATTTCTCAAGGTGATTGTAATCATGTCCTTTCAATAAAGAAACTGGAAAATTGAGAGAATGTGAATGGAGAAACCAGGGACAATGTAGTTAGTCTTTTCTGTTTCGTTTTCATTCTTTTTTTTTGTTCTTATTTTGTTTTCATTCTTTTTTGGAGGAAAGGTATAGTCAGGAATGAAAACGAATAGGCAGACAGAAAAAGAGAGTAGGAAGAGATACTTTATTTTATTGTTCATCTTGATTGTTTTCCCCTGGTCCTTGGTCTTGAACCAGGGACCTTGGTACATGTGTGGACTGTGTCACAGTAGACTAAATCACAAGGCCACCAGGGTGTACCATACTCAGTATTTTCTAAACAAAAGTCCTAGGAACTTTTTGAGCCAGGAGAAATGAAGGCAATATAGTTGGTATCTCATCTAAAAATTTTTTTTAATAATTCCCTGGCAGTTACCTATCAGTGGGAGGAAAGAGTTAGCTTATAAAAATGAATGGCTGAAAGTTTTGGAGGTGCTGGAGCAGTAAGAAAAAAGCCGCTTCAAAACTATAAGAGGAAGGAGCAAAAGAATATGGTAGAAAATAAGTTTATAAAGAGGCAATTTGGTTGCAGTTGGAAATGGGTCATTTATAATAGCAAAAATAATGAATTTATAAGATCTGTGTATTTTAATACATTGTATAGTATTCATGTGTATTTATATCCTTCCTCCTATCCTGGAAATCAGGTGCATTGTAAAATGTAATTAAGAACACAAAGTGAAGGCTTGGGTCAGGGCGTTAGTGAGAGATAACTCCAAGCAAGGAAGCAAGAGTTGGAAAGGAAGTTGTTTAATTTGTTCTTAGAATCCCTCTGCTACAATTTTGCCATATTACAGAAGTGAGCCCTCTTCCTGCCAATGTCTACATTTTTAGTTGGCATCATGGAACAGATCAATCGGGGCTCCCAGAAATCCAAGGAACTTCCTTTGCACTTGTGTCCCTGTGCCTGCCTGAGAAAGAGTGATGTTTCTACGTGAACTAGTACCTTCCCAGGTGAGACACCTGAGAACTTGAACTACATTTGCAAACAGCTGGGTCCGCCGCACGTGACCTCCTAGAATAACTCACAGAGAAGCTCACATACTAGGCACATATATTGTCAAATAGTGGGAACTTCTTTATCACAGTGGCATTTGTGAAAGAGTGACAACTACTAAACAGGGTGATAATGTCAGAACATGTTGGGTTTTTTTTAATAGTATTATAGGTTTTGTGAAATGATATTTCCAATATATCCAAATTTCTATAATTAAAGATGATATTGTAGGGAAATTCCTATGGTAAGAAACCAGTGATATCTGTCTTCTGTAGTTTGCACCAGGTCAGCAAGGTATATTACATAGATTCTGGCATCACAAATTTTTTCAAAAGAATTCTTTCACAGATGACATTCAGACACAATTTAGAGACATACATACATGCACCTAATCTCTCTTGGTCATAGGAATCTCATTCAGTGCCTGAGAGCACAGCTCCATCTTAGTCTTATCAAAAAGGGAAAAATTTGGAAAAGGGAAAATATTTGACTCTAAGTAAAAAACTAAAGAAGATAGTCTCTTAAGCAGATTTTAATCACTAGCTATGAAGTCCATGGTGTTAATGTCATATCTGATTCCCCCATAAGAGGCACCTATCTGATCTCCCTGCCTGATCACAAATTGACCCTAGCAATGAGGAGTCTCAGAAGAAGTGGGACGGAGGGGGTCCAAGGACCACTGATGCCTCAGAGATGAGTTCAGGGCTCTCTAGTCAATCTGTGGCTAAGAACTCATGCTGGTTATTTGCTCCTGAGGACAAGGGTACTAAATATTCACTAATTCATGGAAATAGGAACAGTAGAGCTAGCATAAATTATGCCTTTCATGTTTCATGGAAGTAAGGTGGTACTATGTAATCTTATCATTTCTTCATTAACTGAAACCATTTTTTTCATTTAATAAACATATATGAAGCACTTGAGAGGATCAGGCAGTATGAATATGACTTTGGGAAGTTCCTGATCATCATCACGGGGCTTCTCAACACACTGTGCTTTGTAATAGGTACTGGAAATCTAAGATCTGGCCCATGTTCTCAAAAATCATAAGAAGGTGTGCTTTGGTAGAATAGTAGTTGGGCATAGTCCACATACCTCCCAAGATCCTGGGCTCATGTCTTGGGACCAGTGGGAACAACCAAGATGAACAACTAAATAAAACAAATAAAAATGCTGCTTTAAAATACCGTAAGAAAGTATTGATATTATTTATACTGAAATCTCAAAAAATTTCAACTCTAACTCCATGTAGATACATTTAATATAATACTTCAAATACATATGTTCAAATCAGTGCTTCTCAATCTTAGCCCACAGGTTGATCATCTAGGAGACTTAAAATGCGGATATTCCCAGTTCTACCTCATCCAACCGAATCAAATTGAATGGGATCAGGCATTGTTATATATTTTTAAACATGCTTAATGAGTCTATTTTACAGCCAGGATTGAAAACTATTATGTCAGAATTTCTGTCTTAAATACTTAGCATTCAAAACAATACCTGACAAATAGTAAGTCATCGGTAATATCTTTTATTCTGGTATTTTATCCACCTTTACCAAGTTCCCAGTAGAATTCCTGGCATAGAATAGGTTACTCTCTCCTTTTTACTAGAAATAACTGGAGAAAACTAAAACACATTAATATTTAGAATTTGAAAAAGGTTTGTCAAATGCCCATATTGAGGGAACTTTAGACTCAAATAAATGAATTTACTCTTACTTACTTGAATATGTCAAGCCCATTATTACATATAATTGTGTGAGCTAATGTAGTAACAACAACAGTTCATCACCCCAGATGTAAATGTTGAGAGGCTAGCTAGGGAAATTTTGAATATGTTGCTGAAGTATGACACAGAAATAAAATAGTGACAATATTCGAGCCTAATATGCTTTGAGTTCAGAATGAAAAACTAGGAATGAAGAAATTAAATAAGTTACAAGTAAAGCAATTTTATTTTGTATTTAAATATTAGATTGTGGTTCTTTTAAAAAAGATAGGATCTCTGTGGTTAGGTGTAGTCACTGGCTATTTGTTGACTTTCTTATTGGTTTATTCCATTTAACCTTCTTAATCAATTTCTATTTAGTCACGGGAAAATAAAAAGTGCTCTTGATTTTATTCTGTTGATAAGACCTCAGAAAATGCTATTAAACAAATATTGGGAAGAATCCACTTTGTAGAGGGGCTGTGAAGGGAAGAAGCCTTTCCATGCTACTGCCCTCAGGGGAAGTAACTTCATTCACTCATTCATTCATTCATTCATTCATTCAATAAATAACTCATTGAGTATTGACCAAATGCAGGAAAGAAGGAACAGTGGTTTCAAGATCAATAAGGGAGTCATCTAGGCTAATACTTTCAGGGAAAATGTTTCTCATAGAAATGTTCATGTCTCTTCGTGTGAAACCTAACATTTTCTTTTTCATGTGAATAAGTTCACTCATAAATATTTTCCATTATATGACTCTTTCTCACCTTAAGTGTCCATACTGAGGTTTACAGTTGTACAACAGAGGGAAGATGCGTATCTGGTTTGGCGAGTACAGGGGAGTGAGAAGGTAGAATGGTCAGAAGAAGGAAGAAGATGAGTGCTATTTTCATCTGATTCTTAGCTTCAGTCCGCTGGAGGCCCACAAGTTATGGCTTGAGGTTTTGGTATAGGTTCAACTCATGTGTTTTTTATTTTCTTTAAATAAAATAAATGTTCATCTCTTATGTCTTCCTAGTAACATGTGGAGGGGAAACACATGACTCTAATGTGTTTAATCTATCAGGGACCTCTGATTCCTGCTACCAGGTCTAACGGATCTGTCATTGAAAGATCTATTTTCAGATAAGCAGTGGCTAATGTCGGGTTGGGTGTCTTACAGCAGCGTATCTCAAATTTTAATGCATGTAAATCAATAGGGATCAGAAAAAAAGGTAGATTTCAGTTCAGCAGGGATGTAGTGAGACCCTGAAAACCTGTATTTCTAATAAGCTCTCAGGCCATGCTGCTCTCCACCAAACATATTGGAGTAGCAAGAGCTTAGCGGACTTCTGACTGGTGGTAGCAGAGAGAAGAGTCTGTATGATATCTAAAATGTTTTCTCCTCCAATAAGCTTCCCAGACTATTCAAAACAAATCTGTTTTCCTTGTTTCCCAAATAAAACCTCCTCCAAAATATTTGAAGCAAAGATCATATCTAAAATCTTTCTGAGTATCATGAAATCTGACACTTTTTGACAACAAAAAACGAGGTCAACTTTTAATTCTGTTGACTCCAATACAACTATCCTTACTCAAAGGCAATGCAAATAGTTAATAGAACATAGTTTTGCACTTATAAATATATATGAGTGTATGTTTTTCTTCTGTGTCAGTCTTGACACTTAGACTGTTAACTTCAAGGGACAGATTGTACCCTTCTTAGAACACCAACAAACATTCTAGAAACACCAAACACTGGAGCCAGGTAGATAACCAGGGGATCAGCTATTTCAGTGTGGATCAAGCCTGGCATAGCTGCCTCTGGGGGTAAGTGAGATGATTTTAGGTGAAACAAAATTCTGCAAGCACTTAAAAATTGTTTATAATTATAAATATATTCTAATATGTTTTAGGGAAAGCTATAACATGAATATTTTGACCAGGATTTCATGGATGTTATTATGAAGAGAAAGCTATGTTTACTTAAATTTAAAAGTGCGTTACTATAGAAACCAATATCACAAAAGTTGTGAGAGCTATATGCAAATAACTGAGGTTTCAGAAATAGTATTTAATCTGTACTAAAACTCGCAATTGAGAAAATATCATCATATTTCAGAGAATTTATGATGTCATGAATCATGAATCTATCCTAATTTCAGGAAGCAAAACATGTACAGAAATTTAAAGAATAAATGAAATATGCAAGTGCTAAAAATCAAATGTGTATGATTGAGAGTGTTTTAAAAGTCATTGTCTTCTTTAAGAACATTTCAGCTTTAATGGGTAACTGTTAAGACATTGACCCCAAAAGATTAACATTCTCATAAGGAAATTTCAGGCAGGTAAGTAGGTAAAATAGTTTCAGGCAGGAGTCCTTATGGTCCCCTGAATCACCAGTGTAGTCATTTTCCTTTCCCCTCTTCAGTCAAAGACTACCAGAAACAAGGTGAACAAGTTGGATGTTTTACTTGTTTCAATGAGAAGGAAACTCGAGGCACCTCCACGAGAGATGTTAGAAAGGACTTAGGACAGAATTTGGGCTTGTGGTACATGATTTTGTGATGGAATCAAGTGGAGCATTGTTCTAGATTGGATACTATTAGGGAACAAAGATAATTGAATTATTATTTGACATCCTAATAAATTATATCAAGAAGGTGGAGAAATTAAGATAAACTGAAGCTGGGACTGGTAAAGAAGTAACATTCACTCTCCTATGAGGCATGATGGGAGACTATTTGGTCATTTTCTAATTTGGGCAACATTCATGTTTAGTTTATGTTCAGACAGAATAACAGAGTGGTCTGCTTTGTATCTTGATCCATTATGATCACAGAATGGCCTGGTCTGAGGCTGGTGTTCTGTGAAGTTGCTCAGCATGGGAACAAGATCTAGTTGTGCACGCCAATCATCTCTGGGAAGTCGGGACTGCGTTTCTTTAACACCTTCATGTATAACTCTTTCATGAGCAATCCTGCTCAATTTCCAGGCAAAAATGCTAGACAAAAATTGTTAGCAAGGTAAGAGTTTTACGTTATGTTAATGGATTTAAGACCTAGTCTTAGACACAGTGATGGCAAATGATGTATAACTATGAAAGAAATTGTCCTGCTGTTTTAACTCTCTGAGAGTGTATGTTTTTCAGCCAGCCATGACAATCAATATTCTCCTTCAGCAAAGGCAATAATCTGTGTACTTCTCAGTTAATCCTCTCTCTCTCTCTCTCTCTCTCTCTCTCTCTCTCTCTCTCCCCCCCCCCCCCCCCCCCCCCCCGCTCCTTTTCGTATATGACAAAGAATAATTGCCCTACTGAGAATTCCCTAGGATTTCTGTGCTTGGTCAATAGTATTTACTGATGGTGACAGAAAGGAAACATATCTTGGGAAAAAAGAACTCTCAAGGCCTGTGATGCTAATGAATCATCACTGCCTCCCCTATAGGTAGAGATACTATTAACTAAAGGTAAGAAAAAGCAAACGAGGGTAGATTCGTGATTGCCAGAGGCTGAGGGTACAGGATTTATTTTAAGGGAGAGAAAATATTCTGGAGTTAGATGGTAGTAATGGTTGTACAACCCTGTAAATATACTAAAGACTTGTGAATTGCACACTCAAAAGTACAGATTTTGTGGGATGTGAATTATATATTCATTTTTAAAGGTTCAAAAGAAGTGAAAATCAAGAGAGGTCAAATAACACTTCAGGGAGTCTTGTTGCCCATTATTGGTTTTGTTTTTTTTATTTTTTTGTCCCTTAAATTGTAGAGTTTTAAGGTCATCAGAAGCGTAACCTTTGACATGATCTATTCACCTAGAAAGAGTGGCTATCCATAATCAAAGTTATCTTTTCTGGATGAAGGTCACCAGAATCAGTAACTGTGGTTAATTCAGTCTCCACAGACTAAGGGAGGCATCATCTTTCCCTTCGAAATAATGTCAGTTGTGCCAGCATAGGAGATTACGATCTGCTCTTACAGTAGGAAGTTTTGTTTTCAAGAAGTCACTTAGTTGTATTTTTCAAAGAGAATTTGTACTTGGCTTTAAATATTTTGTCTCTGATTCTGGTGAAAGTCTAAATTAGAAGCCCCTATACCAGAATTTCTTTAGTGGTTGAAACCCAATATAGAGTGAGAATGAGGGAGCCATTAGAAAGCATGTCACCTTGCACAGGTTTACAGCATATGCAAGGTTACTCCTGATAGCTCTCACTTATTCATTTGTGTGCCAGGCATTCTGCCAAGAGCTGAGGGATACAAGGACCTACTGGACACATAACTTGCCATCAAAGCATTTCAATTACAGTGGGTACATGGGCCCTGTTGACTTTTTTTCTTTTTTTAAGAATTGTCTGTTGATTCCATACTAGTGGAAATTAAGATTTTGAAACTTAGAAACAAGCAAGCAAAAAAGACAAAGAATACCTTTTGTCATTTTTTTAAGGACAAATTTCTCTAGGTAGAGAGCCAGTCTTTCCTTGGGACCTCTTAGGATCCACTGGCAGCTGGGATGACATCTTTGTTGGTACAAAGGATAAGGGCAGCTGCCAGGGACACCTCATCCCAGGCCCTGCTCTACCATTTTTTCTGCATGCATTGGGTAATATTCTCATGCTCACAGCCCCCAAACAACTGCAGGCTTCCAGACATTTTTTTACTATGCACACCCTTTTAAAAGAAACAGTCAAACTCCTGTATGATAGTGGTTTGAGTAACTGTTGATTGAGAAAATGCATAATGATAAATAGATGAATAAAATAATACTTTGAAGTTACACAATCACAATCACAGCATATATCTATATATAGATATAGATACATGAAACATAGTATACCATCAGCTCAGTGTACCATATTCTTATTTCTCAATCTTCAGATTTACAAAGATTGAAAAGTTCTGATACTTTTTGTTGATGAGAGTATAGCAAAACTTTCACCTTTTGTGGGTGGGATAAATCTATCAACATTGCCTCTTTGGAAAGCAATTAAACAGTAGCTCTCAAAAATGTAAATGCATGTTCTCTTTGACACAACAATTCTACTTCTATGAAATTACACAAGTTTACAAAATGAAAATGATGTTCATCGTAGAGTTCCCTGTGAGAGCACGAATTCTGGAAACAACAAAAGCATGCTAATGAGGGACTGGCTAATTATTCTCTTATTTAATGGAATACTTTATAACCATTAAAAATGAGGTCTGTGACAAATTACTAGGTGAAATTTCAGGTTACAGAGTAGAAAATATAGGAAGATTTCACTGATATGTAAAGAAAAAAAATATACATATATATGTATATGGTCTTTATAACCTGCAATAGGAACAAGAAACATGTTTTTTAGCATTACACCAAGATATCTCAAATTCAAGTGGTATATGGATCCTTTAAAGGGATATAGATATTTGACTCTTATTTATTAGCTTAACAATTATAATCCTAAATTTTACTTTAATAGATACACAAATTAGAAATCAATGTATGCTTTATGCTTTTAGCATTAATTAAGGGAGATCCAGAAAGCTAAAGCTTCTCTATAAATTAAAAATCTTCCAACTGCTACCAGTCCAATGCCCTGTGGTTTTCAGATAACCCAAATGTACCATTTGTATATTAAGTCTGCTTCTCATCTTTTCTTATTACTTCTCATTAATTAAAAAAAGATATTATTTATTTTAATTAAGTTAATTTTCAAGATGTCAGTCTGAATTCTCAAATTATTATTAATTTTAAAAACTTCAGTCATTGTGTATAAAGATGTCACTCAACTGTAAATTGCTGCCCTAAGGAAAATATGACATCTAGGATAACTAGAAAGAATTCAACATAGGGGAGACAGTTATTCTGATATTGAGACCTGCCAACCTTGTGGAAATTAGACTTGTTTTCCAATTTACAAAAGATTGAACCCAGGAAAGGATGGTCAAGATATCTATGGTGTGAGTGGTAGGATTTTGAGTAATTTTTACTTTTTCATACCTTTTCATGTGTCATTGAAATGTTCTAAATGACTGTGATAGTTTATATAAAATTCAAGTTAAAAACCAATGCTGATTTCATTGTGGGAAAACAAGATAAAATGCTGTCACTTTATCATTTGACTCCTAATATTATAAACACAAATTAAAACAAATATGATAAATTTAAAATCTAACTTTAGTTGAATGTGGTCATCTTCTAAAGTCTGAATAGTGGAGTTTTTCACATTTATTCATTGAGAGGGCTATCCAAATGGATGAACACAAATAAAATTTTGTATAAAAACTTACAGGTCTTAGATAATATGTTCGAATCCCCTGGGGGGATTCTGGTTAGAGACCCGGTTGAGGAATACTTGGTATTCTCTGTTGTTTAAATCTTTTATAATATGCAAGACACATACAGCAGTGGAATCTTACAGTCACCTACCTTCGCACCCCCCTAACCTACACTCTTCCATTTCCTTTTTAGACTTTCCCATTCTGTGTCTATTAGAAGTGCCCTGTCCCACAGGAAGGTAATTTTGAACACTGATAGAGCTGATAGGGCTGGCGCAAAAGTGGTCAACTTTGGAGCATTTGCAAGATAGAAAACAATAACAGACCAAAGAGCTTGTGCCAAGTAGACAGACGTACAGCAGAGACCAGCTTGGAGTTTGGGGAAAGTTCATAGTTTTAAAGCTGAAACTGCATGTGGAGCCTCCATATTAGGAAAGCAAAGTCTCTGAGGATTGCTTAGTGGCTGCCGGTGTCTGCACTTGTTATTGGGGGAGCACTGCACCTGCTGGAGTGCTCACTGCACCTACCCAGGGCATGACAGGTCCAGCATCTCTGCTGTGGTGGCCGTGTGTCAAGCCTGGAGTTTGGAGCCCAGCCAAGTTTGTGGGCTAGAGGGCCCAATCAGGATGAGTCGGCTTCTAGAAGATGGTGTCTATTGCCCATGTCACAAGGAGAATCAAAAAGTTAGTGGAAGCCCTAACATTTGGCCAAACTCTTTTCAAATGGGAGAAAATGAGTCTCAGAGAGGTTATGACTTGCCCAATATATCAGCTGGAATCGGAATCCAATTCTCTTGACTCCTACCAGAGCTTTATAAAATTACAGTGCATTGCAAATTTATCTTAATGACAAAAATTGCATTTCTCCTTTCTGAAAAACACAAACAGTAGCAATATGCTGAGTCCACATTCAGTAAGACATGGTTGATGACACCCACTAAGCCAGAATGTTGTCAAAAGCAACTGCCTTTTATGAGCTTCTCTACCTGCTTCCTCTTTCTTAAGCTGGGTTCCCCACAAGACAACTCTGAGTCTAGGCTAAGTCACATGTCCCTAAGGGTTGAGAGTGTGCTCTGGGAAGCTAAAAAGGGAATGGCACTCTCAGAACAGAGAAGGGAGAGAGTCAAGTAAGAGCCTGAATGTCTTCCTAATCCCACAGGGCATTTCTGGAGTGGAAGTTATGCTTCAGAGTTTTGTCCTTATGACAGAGTGATAAGAAAGTGGTATTTCATGTCCCTCTATCAGCCGAGGGCCTACCAGCAGTGGTGGAATCTCCGGGGTACTTGAGCTTCTGCCCAGAAGCCCAAAAGAAGGCCCTTTACAGAAAGCTGCCGGTACAAACCGTTAAAAAGCACAGGTGTCAGAAGAGGGGCCCACAGCACAAGACAGGGGATCCCAGGCGACATGGGGAGCAGCCACCCGGTTAACGACACTCCCAACATTTCAGAGTCAAATCCCCTGTCAGGGGTTAGTAACCTTTCCCTCATCTTTATGAGACAGTAAGTGTCGATTGTAACTACTCAACTATTACACACGCAGCCAAAAGACAATACACAAGCCAATGGGTATGTGACTTCATTCCAAAAATTTGATTTTCACATAATTAGTACTTGTCATGAAATATTATTCATTGGACATTTTTTTCTAATATTTGAAAATGGAAAAGCCATTCTTACCTTGTGTTTTCTGCAGGCAGCAGTCAATAAGTTGCATTTGATAGAACCATCGTTTGCGAATGGCTTTCAGAGCATGGCTTGAAAAGGTATTTAATTTTATGTTATAATCTTCAACATATATAAACACACATACATGTAAGTAATTGAAGCTTGAGTTTCATTTAAAAGTTCATATGTTTCCTATGAAGTATACAGTCTGATGTTTTATCTTACTTGATTTTATTTTGAAATGCTATAATGATTCATTGAATTGTCTTTTGGGTTACTCTACCTCCAGTTTGAAAACTCTGCTCTAGATCAATCAAAGTCTGTGCTCTGGCCAGTGATGATAGTGCAGTCACAGTGGCTGGTTTGTAGTCATCAGCACTGATGTTAATTGGAATTTGCCAATAAATAACATAAAACCCCCAAAAGATACTATCATACACCTGTCAAGAGCAGCATGACAGAACTGCCTGCCTCGACCTGCCTGGCACCAGGTGTTTCAGGAAATTTCAGGTGGCTCTTTATCTTTTTTTTGATGTGGGAAGCATTCATTTCATTTGAACTCAAAGCAAAAAGGGAATGGCATTCATGGAATTCAAAGCAAAGAGAGAATTTAAAGTAACTACAAGCCCCAACTTGAAAATTCCAGTTAGGCAGTTTGGAAGGAAATTTTGGACCATTTGCATTATAGCTAAGCTTATCACTAACTGAGGTATTTGAAAAGTGCAACAATTTCAAATAAGAACTTGTTGGTATAACTCTGCTAAATATTGACAAATAGGCTGGACCATGGTTGACTTAAAAGAAAAAAAAAAATCACTGTCATTGGAAGACAAAAGATTGAATGCCCAGCACTTTTATTTAATTGAGGCTAATTTCATATTCTTCATCTCGCAGTGCAGGGGTTGTGACTTGCTTCTAGAAAAAGGGGACTGGGTAAAATTTTCCTTTGTCATTTCCCACTGTTCATTTCTCTCATGTCAGTCTCCTCTAGCCTTCCTGTCTCACCTTCCGATCTGGATTTTAAAGGTGGAAATAGAGTTGGAGAGGGAGAGATTTAAAGTCTAATGAAAAGTGTTCAGAGCTATCTCTATTTTCAACATTCTCCTTACCCCCTGTATTTCCCACACTGCAAGTGGGTAATGAGGATCCTTCTGTCTCTTTCTCTCTCAACTTCTGTTCAGTTTAGAAAACACCTATTATTGTATGCATTGCCCGAGCTAGATCCTGGAGACACAAAGGTTAATGAAATAGGGACCTGCTCTTAAAGTCCCCTCAGTTCAGTGAGGTGAGATGTGCAAAGGTCTTTGTCAGCTATGAAATTATTGGTAATCATAGTAATGTCAGCAACTAATCATGCTCAGGTACCACCATCCTCTGTGCAACAGTAGTTTGACCCACCAACAGAAGGCTTTCCTTCCAAAGTCCCAGCCTTTTCTCTTTAGGAAGAAAACAACAAGAGTTTTAGTAACTGCATGAAGGAGGAGCAAAACACCAGAAACCTAAAATCTTTAACCCATGCGGAGCAAATATGAAACAATATTAAGAAAAGAAAAACCAACAACCAGGATATCCTAGATGGTGGCTCTAAGAAATTATATATTCTTCTGCAAAGTGTCTTCTTTAAAATGACTTAAAATATGCCAGAATATATATATACCTATTATATTTCATACTTTCTAAATATTCATTAATTTTTATAAATGGATATTCATTTTTCTGATTATAGAAGATTCAAACATAGTTGTTTTAAAAGCATTAAATAATAATGATAGGAAATGAAATTTCCCTCAAATCTTATTATTAACATTTCGGCATACCTTTCTCTAACCTCTATTTTTATATAACATATAATTTATATATATATATATAATTTTGGGGCCCAAAAAAGGGATCTATTTTATATAATATATATTTAGAATAAGGTAGTAAACACATGTAATGAACACCTTTAAAGGTCTTGGCATATATACGTGTGTGTGTGTGTGTGTGTGTGTGTGTGTGTGTGTGTATGATAGCTTTTTTTAACATTTCCAATATATTGTCGGCATCTTTCCTTATAAACTAACTTTATTGTTTAGGCAATAGTTTGACACTCCATTGTATAGCTATACAATTAAGCCATTATCAGTTTTTTACTTCTATTAACAATGCTACAGCTAACAGCTTATAATACTTATTCAAACATATATACATATACACACACATAGGTATGCAAGTATAAGTATAAGATAAACTCTTGGAACTGAGGTTATTCAAAGAGTGTGAATGCATTTTGCCAGATGACTCTTCCCACAACAGAAGAGTCTCTACAGCCATGAAATGCTGTGCTTATGAATTTTAAAATCCTTGCCATTCTAAGAATGGAAAAATAAGTTCTGATTTTTGTTTTAATTTGCATATTTAAGAGTCCTAGTGAATTTGGTCATATATTCCCTTATTAACTATGTTTTTCATTTTTCAAATTGAGATGTAATTCATATAACATAAAAGTTACCATTTTAAAGTGTGTAATTCTGTGGGTTTTAGTAGACAAGACTATATAACCACTACTTCTATGTAGCTTCAAAACATTTTCATCTCAATCAGTTCTCTTTCCAATTTTTCTTTTTCACAGTTAAAAAAATTTTATTGAAGGAATATTGCATTATAACATTAAGTATGTGTGAGGTATACATCATAGTAAATGAGCATCGGTATATAATACAATAAGTTCACTACTATTTCATTTTTTTCTTCACTATACAATTAATCCCCTATGCCCCATTGGCTCCCACTTCTTTTCCTACAATCATTGATTTGACTTTTTGTTGCCTATAAGTCCATTGTTTTATTTTGTTCATTTTTAAAAGTCTATTTAATTCCTTTTGTTTGATATTTTGATCAAACAAGATATCTTGATATCTCCATACACCACAAATGAAATATTACGTGATGTCCACTTTTCTCCTTCTGGCTTATCACACGAAGCACAATTCCCTCCAGGTCCATCCATGTTGCTAAAATGGCAGTATTTCAGCTTTCGATGGCTGAGTAATATTTCACATCTTCTTTATCCATTTATCTGTCAGTTGGGCATTTAGATTGTTTCCAGTTCTTGGATATTGCAAATAATGCTGCAATGAACATGGGGGTGCATATATCTCTGTAATTAGTGTTGTTGTATTTTTAGGGTAAATACCCAGCAGAGGAATAATTGGAGCATGTGGGACTTCCAGTCTCAGTTTTTTGAGGACTCTCCATACCTCTTTCATTATGGTTACACCATTTTACATTCCCACCAATAGTGTATAAGAGTTACCTTTTCTCCATATCCTGTCCAATACTTGTTTCCAGTGTTTCAGAAAAAAGCCATCCTTACTGGTATGAGGTGGTATCTCATTGTTGTTTTGATTTGCATTCCCTAATGACAAGAGAGGTTGAACTCGTTTTCATCTGTCTGTTGGCCATAGTGTGCCTTCTTTAGAGAAGTGTCTGTTAGAACCATATACCCCTTTTTTAATTGGTGTATTAGGTTTTTTTGTTGTTGAGTTTATGAGTTCTTTATATTTTGAATATCAACCCTTTTTCAGGTGTATGATGTGCAATTATCTTCTGCCAATCAGTAGGATGTCTTCTTGTTTTGATAAAAGTTTCTTTTGCTATGCAAAATCTTTTTAGTTTCTAATCCCACTTGTTTATTTGGTTTTTATTTCCCTTGCTGTTGAAGTGGAGTTCCCAAAGACATCTCTTAAGTCAATATCCAAAAAGTATTGTTTTGCCTATGTTTTCTTTTATGCATTTTAGGATTTCCAGCCTTACATCCAAGTCTTTAATCCACTTAGAATTAATTTTTATACACGGTGTTAGGTAACAATCTAGTCTCAATATCTTGCATGTGGCTGTCCAGTTTTGCCAACACTGTTGTGAAGAGACCTTAAAGGAAACCTCTTACTCGTTAGCTGTCACCCCTCTGCCCCTTAATCTTTGGTAACAATTTATGTACTTTCTATCTGTATAGATTTGCCTATTCTAGGTATTTCCTATGAATAAAATAAAGCAAGAAATTGTCTTTGAGTCTGATTTCTTTCAGTTAACATAATTTTAAGGTTCATCCAGGTTGTACCTTTTTTGTGGCTGAATAATATTTAATTGTATGGCTATACCATATTTTGTTTATTCATTTATTTTTTGACATTGGGTTATTTCTATTTTTGCCTATTATGAGCAAAGTTTCTATGCACATTCATGTACAACTTTTTATGTGAACGTATGCTTTTAGTTCTCTTGAGTAGATACCTGAGAATTGAACTGTTGGATTATGTGGTAAATCTGTGTTTAATTTTTTGAGGATCTGCCAAACTCTTTTCACAGTGACTCTGTGTGCATTCCCATCAGCAATCTATTAGGGTTCCAAGCCCACACATCTTCACCAATAGTTATTTTCCTTTAAAAAAAATATTAGAACCACCCTTGTACATGTGAAATTATATATTTTTGATTTTTTTTACATTTTCCTAACTACTAAGGTGGGGCACTTTTCGTGTGCTTATCGACCAGTCTCATATCTTCTTTGAAGAAATATCTATTCAAATGCTTTGCCATTGCATATTTTGTTCATTTGTCCATTTCAAAATTGTTTAAATGTCAATTACTCTGTGTTCTGGACACTATGCCCTTTATGAGATATATGACAAACAAATATTTCCCCACACTCTGTGAATTATTTCTTCATTTCTTGATAGTGTCCTTTGATGTGCAAAAATTTTTAATTTTGAAAAATCCGCCCCCCTCTTTTTTTTTTTTTTTTGCTCTGGTGCCTGTGCTTTTGGCAGCATCTCTCAGAAAATTTTGCCAAATAGAAGAACACCAAGATTTACACTTATGTCAAAATTTTAAGAGTTTTCTAGTTTTAGCACTTATACCTAGAGATTTGATGTATGTTAATAATTGTCTCTAGTGAGGAGAGGTATCCAAATTTACACTTTTGTCTGTCAAAATCTAGTCCTAGCACTCACTTGTCTTTTCTTGACCCTATAAATTTTCTCTTTATAACTTTTCCCCATTTTTTTCTTACTGGATTGTTTCAGAGTATTTTTATGGATTTAAGATTTTATGGATTTTAAGAGACACCTGAAGAAAATTAGTCTATTGCCATATGAATTATAAACATTCTGAATTTATGATTAGTATTCTAACTTCTCTTGGGTAGGGTGGTTTGTTATTTTCTTTTTGAATTGTTTTTTAGTCATTTGGGTCTTTTAAATTTAGATTATCAAATAAGTCAGTGCCTTTCTTTGTGGCTCTGGTTTTCATGTCAAGCATTCCTTTACAGCATTTATTCTGAAGTGATTACAAAGCACTAAACTGTTGAAGACCAACATCTGAGATTATCTGCAGGTGATGACTAAAGCCATGAAAATGAACGAGACCCCTTGTGAAAATATGCAGAGACAGGAGGGAGGAGGGTCAAGGACGGTGCTTGGGAATATCCAAAGGGGTCAAGGGACAAAATAATAAAGCAAAGAAAACCCAGAAGAAATAGATGGGTGCTAGAAGAGGGAATGGGAGATAATGTGGATCACTATCCAACAGAGGTAAGAGTTCCAAGGAGGGAATTATTGACAATATCAGCAGCTTCTGCAGGAGTTCCAAGACAGAAGTTTCTTGGATTGTGGGAAGTCAGGTAGGCTGCCAGGTACTTGGCACAGGTGTTCAGGAAGAAAATGGAGGCAGCTCATTTAAAAATGTAGCAGCAAAAAAGAGAAAATAAGAGGAATTAAGGAGTCCAACAAAAATTATTTGTTTTCAAAAAGGAGGAAAATGGGGGAATTATGCCATGATTTAATTAAGTTTGAAAATCAAGCAGATGTTACTGATAAGTGCCAGGATTTAGGAAGCTTAGTAAATTCCCAAGTTGCTGGGATTTTAGATCCTAAGAAAGTTTGAAATTTCTATAAATAGAAGTTGGAGGAAGGGAAAAGGCAAGAGTTAAAATGACTTCATATAGGTAAAAGTGTTTACCACAGTGCTTGTTTTAGTCTCTGGGAAGCAGACACTGAGACAATCAGAGGAGGCTGAAATAGCGCAGAAATGAAAGCAGAAACATGATGGCCAGGACGGTGGCAGTGGAGATGATAAGAGATGGTGAGATTCTGGAGATACTATAAGTAAAGTCAATAAGATTTTCTGATGGATTAGTTGTGGGATGTGAGAATAGTGATGCATTAAGTTTAAAGTTACAAGTTCTCTATTGCTCGGTAACAAAACCCCCACCGCCCACAAAGTTCCAGAACTGTGAGGTAATAACTGGATATTGTTTTTAGGATCTAAAGTTGTGGTCTTTATGGCAGCTACAGAAAATTAAGCCATCTTCTGAAGAAGCTTATTCTATTGTTGAATAGCACTTATTGTAAGGAAATGTTGCCGCATTTATTGCCTAAGATCTGTCACTCAGTTCCTTCCACCATTAGACCTAATTTTATTTATTGCACACAACCCCTCCTATGTTTGGACCAGAGATTCCCTGTGCATTTTCTCTAAATATATTGTGTTTGGTTTAGATTCTTTGATTTACAGTTCAGATAAATGAGAATTAACTGTAACAACAATATATTTGAAAGTCTTGCTGAACTAGAGTATCCTACTCTTCCATTATAAAGAAGGAACTCTCCATATTTATTATTAAAGAAAAATATTATTTTATGGACTATCAACCATATTTTTCTCCATAATAGAAAAACATCTTTAAAATGACCTAAAATAAAAATAATAAAGTCAAAACTTCTCAGAAATCTTTCATAAGTATGATCTACGTGAACATTATAGGCTGTGACACTTAATTAGGATTAAAATTCAATGCTAAGGTAGTTAACGAAAATGTCCCTGGGTGGAATAAACTCAATGAAAAGCAGCAGCATCTGGGAGTTGAGACATTGTATTTAATCTGTTCAGCAGGGCATCTGATTGGAATAAATTTCTTCCTTGGTTCTTGGAAACTGGGATAGTACCTGAGCTGGGCTAACACATAAGGGAAGGCAGGCAGGGCAGAATATTGCTGTGAGTCAAACAAGAGCTCCTGAAATCTCCCAGCATCATGATTCATGGCCATCCAGAATAAAAAGGGGGAACATGAGAGAAAAATAACCCCTTAAGATTTGGAAAATGAAGGAAACTGAGAGGGAACAACATCCGAATGATCATTAAAGTGACTATTCCGTATTTTTAAAAGGTGCCTTTAAAGATATACTGACACAAAATTGGAATTACTAGCAATACTTGGAAAGTGACCAAGAAAAACTAGGTTTGGTAACTAGAGAGAGTGGGCAATTATCCTGTTGGCTTTGTATTCTCATTGAACAGTTTCCAGTTTCATGCAAATATGGGCATTTTTCCTCTATTCAATTTTTAGTCCTTTGGGAAGTATGGCTATGTCTTATGATTTATTTGAATAAGATAAATACCAAGCACTTAAAAAAATACTCAGTTAATTGAACTGAAAAAAAATATTGTCTCTTGGCTGGGCGAAAAACTAATGAAGATAATGTTGTTGTTCTAATAAGAATACAGATTCCTTGGAAGAAAGTTAGATTCAGTCAGAAGAAATTATATGTTCTTCCCTCCTTCTTCCTTAAATGACCCACTCCTCTGGGGTGTTTCAAAGTGTGGCCCAAGTATTTCTGTATTAACATTCTCTAGGAATTCTTGTCGAAATGAAAAATCTTACATCTCACTGCCTTAGACCTACTGAATCAGAATCTGAGAGATGCAGTTACTTCATTTTTCTAAAACTAAAGTATAATTTACATACAATTAAACACATAGTTTTAAGTATACTGTTCAAAGGACTTTAAAAAACAAACTCACCATGTGACCACCACCCCAACCAAGACCTCTGTCACCCCAGAACACTTTCTTAGGCCTTTTTTCAGTTGATCACTAGAAGCAACCTCTAGAAGCAACCACTTATGGATTCTCATTTCTATCACACTCTTTTGGTTCAAGCTTCTTTCACTCAACTTGTTATCTGACATTCATTCATGTTGTTCCATGTATCAGTAAGTCGTTTCTTTTTATTGGTAATTAGTAATGTCCCATTGTAGAAATGTGTTACAGTTTGTTTATACATTCACTTGTTGCTGGACATTTGTGTATTGATTCCTATGCTGCATCACAATTACCACTAACGTAGCACTTTAAAACAATACTCACAATATCCGTGGGTCAGGACTCTTGGCAAGACCTAAATGGATCTATTCTTAGAGTCTCACAGAGGTGCAGCCATGGTGTCAGTCAGGATGCATTAATGTTTGGCACTCAGAATTCTCTTCCAAGATCACATAATTATTGGCAGACTTCAGATACTTACATTTGGAGAACTGAGGATCTTGGCTGAGTAACTTAAATCTGGAGGCCACCCTCTGCTGTTCTCTGTCATGTGACACTCTCCACAGGCAATTCATAGCATGACTGTTGGCTCCTTCAAGTCCACAGAAAAAGATCTTTCTTTCAGTCTACTAAAATGGAATATGATAAAAATACAACATAATCATGGGAGTGATATCCCATTACCCTAAACAAAAACATAGGTTCTGGATCCTACTCTCTACTTCCTCAATCAGTATCTCCAGGAATATTATCTGGGAATCAATATTTTCCAAATATTTTCTAGGTGATATTTTTATCTGCTGGGGTTGAGAACCACTTTCTTCACTGCTTTCAGACCTAAAAGTGTCTTTTCTGTGCTACTTACTGAAAGAAAATATCTATGAAATGGGCAGAGGACTCTGTGTTGGTGCCATCTCACTCCCTGCTTCATGAATACAATCAGTAAGCACTAGGACTGGTATTTTTCTTGTTGTGTATCTTATGTTAGTCACACAACTTCTCAGGAGAGAAAAAAAAAACTAGGGAATTGCAAGTCAGATGTTTAGTTTTACTAACAAAACTATTTCTTATTTGAGCGACTTTTATCTCCAACTATAACTCAATAATATCAAGTAACAATCTTCTATTTTCAGGAAGACATTTTCTTTAAAAAGCAATTCTTCGAAAAATACTTGTTTAATTGTACCAGGCATCACAATGCACTGGTAAGGACTGGGTGTGAGCTGGGTAGGAGTCAGACCATGAAATAAATGATGATAATCTGGGAAGCTAAGAACCAAGACAGAAAGTGCAAGGCCTTTTGAGAGCACCCAGCAGAGGGAACCCAACCTGATTAGTGACAACAACTCCTCCGAGCTTCTTATTCTCCATTGTTCTTCAAAAGCCATGCTCATATGAATAGATATGACTGAACTCAGCAGTCTTTTTCCCTCAGGCCAGTCCCAGGGCAGTCATTGCCAGGGATCACACCATGGAAGGACAACGTAGCCACATCCATGTCATTGGGATTGACAGAGCAATGGAGGGACAGAGTAACAGGGGTATGTGTTCAGCTGCACATACCAATGTAGTAGGGACCAACTGATGGAATGGACCAATGGGAATTAGAAGACCAGTGCTGTGCTGTGAACTGACATCTTTGGGATTCACCTAGTTCTGCTTCTTTCACTGGAAAAAATAAAATAAAATGGTATGTCAACCACCTGTATAGAGAGGCTGTCTTCAAAGTCTGGGAACATGGGATACACCCATTTTAAATCAGTGTGCTGTATTTTCTAATAACATGCTCCATAATATTTTTCCTTCAAATTCCAGACACCTTTTCAGGAAACATTCTTCTAAATATCAGTAAACTGCAGAGCATTCAAAAAAGTCTGGAAATACAGAGAAAATAAGTATTGGACTTTTTTAAAAGAATAATTGGACTCGTTGCTTTAAATTGAAAAGGTGTCTGAAGATTGGAAAAGCATATTGAGCACACTATTAGAAAATATAACCACCATGCTGTTTAAAAATAAATTGAGCTATGTTGTCTAACTTTCTGAATTCCCTGTGCATTTTTTCATTTAACTGACTGTGAGTCCCTGAGGTCAAGGAGACTGCACAACTTGCCCAACATCTTCATTGGCCCAGAGCAGAGGCCCAGGCACACCTACTTTATCCTTTAGAGCATCACCTCTGGGCTCTGAACCCCAGTGCTTTCCTGACACCTTAAATGTAGTCTTTCTGGAAACTTCTATGAAGTCACAGGCTTGTTACTTAACACTGTGGACTTCGGGAAGCTTTTCAAGACACCAGTGAAGGTGGTGGGAGGACCCTCTCCGAAAAGAACTGAAATTTTGCATTCAGTGCAAGGTACATTGGGCACAAGACCCTTGAACTCCCCTGGAAATCATGGACTCAGGTAAAGAACCACTTCTTTTGTCTATAAAGTTCTTAAACATAAAGATCAAGTCATGTGTTTTCCTCCCTTCATCTAGCTACGGCACTGATTCATGTGGAGTTCTGGAAATGTTTGTTCTTATGTGAAAGTATGTCAGAAACCATTGGGGAGATGGTAATGAGTCAGTGGACAGAGAAGAAAACTCTTTCTATAGCAATGATGTTATGGGGTATAACAGGCTTAAGAAGTGATAGTTTCCTTCCCTTTCAACAAGTTCCAGGTCATTATAAAGGCACATTCACAAGCAATAACTGTTGACCACTGGCAGGAGTCTCCCATGCTGCCACAGCCATTGTGCCCGTGAACATGGGTCCATGTATGCACTAACCCAGATGGCCCTTGGGGTGGACAGTCAGAGGAGAACAGGGACGTAGACATTTGGGTTTCTTTCCTGGGTTTCCCAGGAAGCTTAAAATGTTTGTTTCCTACTTCCTGTACCAGTAGACACCAGCTCTGTTTTGAGGTGGTGATCTATTTTTCATTACCAAGGGTCAGAGAATCTGTTGTTATCTCTACCTTCATAGGGAAAGGGTAAAATACTAAACAAACTTTTGAGTGTATAATGTTCATGCTTTCCTTCCAAGGTGAAGAAGTATGTTGAGAATGATTCAGTTTTCCCCCAATTTTCCCCCTGATGTTCCTGGTAACCATCTCCCAGCTATCATCACCTCAGTATTCCCTGCTACATACACCCCATTCTAATTATCCTTGTGGTGAGCATTTCTCATGAACAGAAATAGGCAATCTACTCAGCTCACATAAATATCTCCCATCCTGAGAGAGGTGCTCATTTACTAATGAATGCCTCCCTTGGGTTTCATATACAGTGAAGGCAAATGCAGGACTGGGAACCAAGAAGTAAATTACTAATCTCTTGGGTACACGTATCTTAATAAAGGGAGAATGAACTAGAAACTCATTGCCCAACCCTTGAAAAGTCATTTCCAAGATGCATTGTTTGTATATTTAATAAATATGTTCTTCCTGGCCTACTAATAGGTCAAGTTGAGAGCTTGAAGAGAAATCATGAGAGCCAAGAAGTATCTTCATTCATTCATGCATACAATAAACACTTTGGAGTATTTGGTAGATGTTAGGTACTATGCAAATTGTGGTGGATGCTGTGAGTCTGTGGTCCAATGGAGACACCATGAGCATCTCTACTAGAGAGAAACAGAGATTTGGAAACATGGAGCATTGTTCCTAAGCAAGGCGGCTACAGCTGGATCAAGGGTTATGACCTCAAAGCAGGGAAGTGGGCTTTGGAGGAACTTGGGGAAAAATGATTCTAGAAATAAAGAAAAAAAAACAACCCAGAATACTTGAGGATCCAGAGTCAATGGTGAGTTGGAACCTGTCTGTTAGAATTCCTGCTCCTGTGCCTCTCCTTCCAACCTTATGTGCAGTGAATCACACTGATAGCCTGAAATCAGCTGTGATAGCAATGTTTGCGCCACAGAAGTTGGCAAACACTAGTTAGGGGTTTTTTGTCCCTAACGAAACATGCTGATAAACATTTACCAACACAACACTGCCCAGAAGTGACAGACCATGCTAATCTAGGGGAAACTGCCAAAAAGTCAGCACTCCACTGTTAGAAGTTTGGTTTGCTGTGATGGGTGTGGCTAGGTGGGTGACCAGGAATCAGGTCATGATATGTCTCAATGCCACGCATGGAGCTGGGGGTTGAAACGATTCACTGAGAGAAATTGGGGGATCCTGTTGGATCCATATGTGACCAGAGAAGTTAAGCAGAAACAGAAACGATACGTGAGACGAGGAAGTAAAAACCGTGAGAAAGCAGAAATAACGAAATGGAACTAGAGCCCCACAAAGGAGCTGAACAGCGCACAAAGCGCAGGCTGCCTAGCTGAAGCTGGACAAATTCCTTCTCTCCCTTTCACCTGACTCCACTCCAGTTCCTGATCTTCCTTTAAAGATTGGCTTTTCCTGACTTCCCATTGTTTTCAAATCACCAGCAGCAGCAGCAGCACAGCTCCCAGCACATATTTGGAGGCAGTGTGTCTCTGTCGTGGAAACCGTTCATAGTTTTATTTAGAATGACATAATCATGGCATGACTGTAGTTAAGCGCACACACACACACACACACACACACACACACACACACACACACAGAGTTTTTTTGTGAAGGCTTCCTGGATGTGAAGTGAGGGGGCCATATACTTACTCACTTAGACATCACTTCACACCCATCAAGTGAAGGTCAAGACCCTCCAGTGCCCCTGGCACATTTGTGTTTACTCTTTCCACAGGTGAACAGGCTTCTTTTATGGGTTTGTGGTAGCATTAAGAAATTTGGAGCTCTTGATCCCAAATAACAAGAGCAGTAACATCCGTCTTTCCCTCCTTGATTTCATCATCAGGATGAACTCTTACCAGTGAGTAGCTATTCCCTAAAAATAGATTCTGCAAAGGCTTAAACATTGGCTATCTCACTAAAGAGAGAAACAGAGTGTATGTATGGAAAATACATCTGATGTCAGAGACCATCACCAATCTCCTTGAGTGATATGAAAAAAAAAAAAAAAATGTTTTGGAGCAAGTGAAATATTTAACTCTGAAAATTAGCCAGTTAAGAGCTATTTGGATAATGTTAATTTTTTTTATACAAAACCCCCCTTTGAAATAAACCAGACAGAGGTTCCTTTCACGTCCATGGCAGTTTTCAGCAAAAGGAGAAAGGAACACTTTATAAACTCTAAACAGACTCGGAAGCCATTCATAGACTTCCTAGCATTCTCTGCCATTTCCCAGTGCTAAATTGCCTGAATGCGACTTCTCACTATCATCATTGTGCCTCTTGGGCACCAGCCTGGCAGCTGGGCTCTCTGAAGCTTATAGCCTTTGAGGTAAGGCAAGAAGTTACCATCAAACATGATCAGCAACCATGCAGAGACAGAGATGAGCCAGCAACTGTGAAAGTGGGACTACAAAGAACATAGGACTATTTTCATACCCTCCTGAATCACACTTCCCATCCCCTGTGCCCCTGCTCCTATAGGGGAGTCTGCAAAAAACCCTGCTGTGGGGGCACCCAGGGAAACCATTCAGACAGGCAGAGCTTTCTCTGACTCTGCCTTCAAGCTGCCTCCAAAAATAAGACTTACATTGCCTACTTCCTTGAAACGCCCTGCTCCCTAATCTAGCACTGCTAAACTTCACTCACTTGACTATAAGAATCCCCAGACTTTTGGAAGAGTCATAAGCAGATTTTCACACCCGGCCAGTGTACGTTACACTACTCTGCTAGAAAAGCCTCACTCATCTTCAGGTTTTTATTTTCTCACACAGATGACGACACATTCTTTTCAAATTTTGTTTGGAAGAGTAATGGGTACAGCTTGCAGAGAGCCTCATCATCATCCCCAACACTTTCTTAACACCACTTTCACTTATTCGTCAGCTGTGAATTCACTTCCCAGATTTCCCAAATATCCCTTCTGGTAAGCTTTCAGAATAACTCAGGATAAAATAAGTTTAAGAAACTACTAATGATAGTATGCCTAGAACACTTCATTAGTGGGATCTCAAGATGCAAAAGTCCCTCTAAGTCAAAGTGATGTCTGTCCATGTTTGATTCATTTATATAGGTGATCAAATCTACACAGGTGTAGGGGAAAGTCCCCAAGACCATTAATACCTTCTCTCCCTGCCCCATACCTGTCTTCTCCTCACCATAATATGGGCTCTTCTCACTCTGAGACATTGTGGTTTTTTAAATTAAAGCCAGGACAGGCTGAATAAATAGGTATCAACTATACAATATGATCTGGAGAATGTTGAAGAAACCTCAGCACTTGCAGTACATTTCCCTGCCTGCATTAGGTAGGAATGCATTGGATGGCATGTAATAGAGAAATATACTTGTAATTGAAGTCATTTTTATTGACAAAAGGTAGTTCCAAATTTTAAGCAGTGACTCGAAGTGGTCAGGGAAATGCAAACTCTCCACTCTTCCATTCAGATATTCTCCAAGAGTTGAATTTTTTCTTCTCTGCCTATTGCCTTATTGTCATGTGGCATCACATCCTCACACAGAAAACCATTCAAGGGACTTCATCTCATAAGAGTCTGTCCCCATAACCTGAGATGGGAAGTCTGAATTCAGTCACATGTCCCCCACCAGACCAATCACTGGTGAAAGATAATTGTATTGCCATGATCGACTAGCACAATGGTAATCCATGCCTCTGACTATAAATTAGGATTGTATTTGTCTTCCCTGAAATCAGAAGATCTAGTTCTGTGATGAAGGGCTACAAGGGCACAAGGAAGGACTGAGAGCAGGCAGCCAGCAGAGACTGCCGCACCACTAAGCTTGCGGATGCCTGGATTCTCACAAATGTTTGCATTGGTGCTTTAGTCCAACAGTGTCTCTGCCCCTGTGAAAAGAAAATATTACATTTTCAGGGTAATTCTACCTGAAAAAATATTTAGTATTTTATTTTTTGGAACAATTCAAATAGGAAATGAAAAATCAAGAGAAAAACATTTATCATGAGCAGTAAAGTTATGTTTATAAATCTTTAGCTACCAACCGGAAAGAAACCTGATTCATAGTTTGCTGAGTTCCATGCTGTGAATATTCTTGACATGGTCAGATTGTGTCTACTAATGCTTTAGCAATTGGCCGGCAAATTTCCTGAAAATATAGTAACCAGACCTTCTGAGTTCATACAAATCAGCTCCAGCATACCACCGAATGAGTCTGCCCTAATCTTCTTAGTCTCTGTACTATATATATTATGCTGCCCACATTTATCTGTGTGGCATCTCATTTAATCTAGCACTAATAATACCTTGTGAGGTAGATATCATAATCACGTTTCACAGATGGGAAGCCTGGGCTGAAAGAACTCTTCCGATTTAAGATACAACCGAGAGGGGCTGGTGGAAAAGTAAATCCGAGACGCTCTGAAAGTTGACAATTTCACACAGGTACCAAACAAATAATTCTTTCTGAAATTATGTGCACTGGCAACTCTTAATGCCCTTGAAGTAATAAAGACTAAAGCAGACTGAAAGTCACTGAAGGCCTTTATTCTTGTGTTGAAGAAAAGAAAAAAGAAAAAATATAAAGATTTCATCAGAAACAACCAAAACAGAATATCTTCTGTTCTCATGGTGAATGTTCTACATTTGAGAGAAAGATTAAGTCTTTTTTTTTTTTTTTTTTGCGTGTGTGTGTGTGTGTGTGTGTGTGTGTGTGTGTGATATCAAAAAAGAAATCTTTCTGAAAGTCCTCATTTTGGCATTCATTTCTATCTTTAGCTTTACACAAAGGAACAAACTTGTGGCTCACATGCTCAAATGGATGGGCAGCTTTTACAACTGGCATGTTTTCTTATTATGAAAATACTCCCCAGCATTTTTGTGAGCTGAGACATTCCCTTTACCTTCTGTGAGTTGCACCTGTGGAAATGTGAAAATCCTCACTAACAGTAAAGTGCTCTTGAAAATCTAAGGCATCATTGTTTTTCTTATAATGAGTAGCCTTGGTTCAAGTTGAGTTTACTCCAGTTATTGAGCCTTTCCTCGTGAGCAGGAAAACATTCTGACCACCCTTCCCCTTCTCCTGAATGGTTCATATTTCATACTCACTTTTCTCCTACCTATTGACACAGCAGTTTGGGAAAATTCTCTTGCTACCAACTCATCAATCAGGATCTCCAACAGGGTTCATGTTATCCACTCCAGGGACAGGAGCGTGAAGCAACTGCTGACCCGTTGGCAGTATTTCATTGCTGTCCTTAGATCCAAAACTCTACCCCTACAGTCTCAAGGTAAGTGCTGCCAGTCCGGGATAACTTTCAGAATCTCAACCTCACTGGCCTGGTGCTCATGTGAGACGTCAATGCAAGTCTAATGCCCAGAGGTGAAACAGGGTCTGCCCAGAAAGTGTTGTTTTCTCTGATAACAAACTACACTGATGTAACCAATGTGGCCAATTCTCCTCCTCTCTTTCCCACTTCATCCAGATTCTGCCTGGACTGCCCCTTCTTCCCCTTGGTCCCTTCCCCTTGTGCCAGCTGTGAAAACACAGTACCCAAACTGTTCAACATACAGGGGAACTTAAGAAAGAGGCCCCCCTCTTCAAGGCTCCTTGACTCCTTGACTACAAACACACCCATTTTCTTGCCTCAGAGAGCAACTCTATGGCAGCAAAAGTCTTTAAAGGGAACGATTATGCTTTTCATTAAAAAAAAATCTTGTCCCCGCAAATAAATAATTGTCTTGAAATGTTATCTTCTCCCAGATAGCGTCAGGTGTTTATTAAGCATCCAATAAGCAATACCATAAGCACCCTAGAGAGAGACTATGCAGTGAAATGCAGATCAGACTGATAGGAAGCAACCAAGTGTGTGTTAAAAGGCAAATTCTGGTTACAAAGCAAGAACATCTTCTCCTTGAATTCTCATTGACTTTCCCCTCAAAAGGAAACTGATATTTTGTGCTCTCTGAGAAGTAGGAATTAGAAAAGGCAGTAAGACATAATGACCATTGAAGAATGTTCTTAGAGCTGACTTCAGGTGAAGAAAGGCAGACTTGAGAACGAGCACCTCTGTGATGTGTTTCCATCCAAATACATTATACCAAAAAATATTTATCTTAGAAGTCTTTTGTCTCCCATATTCGTTTTGGAGCCATTTTCCTTTCAAGCTTATCTATTTAACAAGTGTGTTGTCTTGTTACATTATACTGGAACAACGACATTACAGAAGGCTTTTGGAAAGTTTTAGAGCAGGTAAGGGGAACACAGCTGTTCTCAAAGAGTGGTCCACAGACTCCTGGGAGCCTGTAAGACCCTTTTGGAGAATTAGAAAGGTCAAAACTATTTTCGCTATAATACTAACATGAATTTACCTTTGATTCTGTAACGACATTTGCATCAGTGGTGTGAAAGCAATGGGGGCTGAATCTGCCAATGTAATTGCAGAAATCAAGAGAGCAGTACCAGGCAGCAGTTACTATAGTTTTTACTGCCACAAACTCACAGTTGAGAGAGAGAGAGAGATGAAGAAGAAGAGGGAGAGAAGAAAAAGAAAAAAATTAAAAGCCATTTTCTGTTAAGAATTTCCTTGCTGTGGCAGTAAAAATTATGTGTTTCACAGGTGAGTCTTGGCACACATCTTCAATATTCTTTCTGACACCATGGGGAGAATGCATAAAGTACTTCTGTGTGCAGAAGTACAATGCAGCTCAAAGAAAAGCATTGGTGCGATTGCTTCAATTGCAAGCTAAACTACCACTTTTTTCATGGTTATTTTGTCGGCCTTTTTTTAAAAATGAATAAAATGGGCTTGTCACTATCAAGAAAAATAACAGTATTTGTTGCAGATGGTAAAATGCAAGCTTTCAAACAAAAATTACTAAAATGATTAATTTTGGAGAACTTGTATCTGCCACCATGAATTTGATAACTTCCCAATACTTAAAAGGCTTTTTTAAACAGTATCAGTAATGATATTACTTAATGTTTATTTTTTGATATTGTTTCATTAAATGCATGAACACTAGGAAGATGTCATAATTCACTGAACCACTCTTTTCCAAGTGACCAAACTCATGATATTATAAAAATCACACAAAAGGGGGTGCACTCTGGTGACCTACCAGATAAGACCACAGGACATAGTCCACATCCATCCCAAGGACCCAGGTTCAAGATCTGGGGCCAGGAACCATGAGGAACAACTAAATAAATATTTCTCCCTCCTCTCTCTTCCTGCCTTCCATCTCTGTTCGCCTTGATTCCTACCTGCACCTTTCCTCAAAAAAAATTCTCACATCTTTAAAAGAAAATCACACATGGGTGCATTCTAAATATAAAGATAAGAGAATGGATTTTCACGTAACAGCACAAAAATTTCACTGATGTGATTTCATATTTCACAATCTTTAAGAAACTCCCAATTATTTAGTTTAATCAAAGACTATCCACAATGAAAAAAGCTATTAAAATGCTTCTTTTTCCAACCATATATCTGGGTAACACTGGAATTTTTTACATACTTAAACCAAAACAATATATCAAAAGAAATATATTTTTAAGTGATTTAATAAATAAATGTCTGGGGAAGTAGGGAAAGGGAAAGGGCATTATTACAACTGCATGATAATCTATAATATCTTCAAATAAAATTTCGATTACATTTTAACTCAAAAATAAATGCTGTTTTAATTTCTATTTTAATTTTCAGTGTGGTAAGTATGAATAAAGAGAATCCTGTTGCAAAAGTTCTTTTGGGGGTACTCTGCTTTTGAAAAATAAAAGTTAGCTCTAAATTCATAAAGTGTGAGGACACTGGACTAAATAAGACACATTGGAAATTTAATCAGAAAGTAATAAAGTTAATCTTGAACAGATATGCTACAATTTATGCAACCAATTGAATTGTTCCCTGCAGATTACACACTACTGAACTATTGCTCCCCCATCATAACCATTAGAACATTCCTCTGCAAATTCTATAGGACTTACATACACACAGTCTTAACAATGACAAGGCATTTTGAAGAAAGGGGATGACCCAAGACCTTCAAATAGCTGTGTCATCTAGTCCCTCATTCTGTGCATTGGGAGCCCTTCATCACCATTCAAGTCTCGGTTTAGGTTTTCTCCCCAGAGAGGCCTCGCTGCTCATCTTTCTGAAGATGGTCTTCCCTGCTTATATTCCCTCATGCATCCTGCTCTTCTCCTTTGAAGCATTTATCCCAAGGGCTGGGACTGGACAGCACCATGTCCCCAACACTAAGTTCAGCGACTGACCCACAGTAGTCACGATTTTTTGACTAAAGAAGTAAGTAAATTGACTTCCTCCTGGCATTCTTCTTATCCTAGAACCTTCCAATGTTCCATACATTACTTAAATTGTGGATCTAGTCAATGGTCCTTACTATTTGCTTACTGTTGAGAAAAAAAAAAAAATCATCCTGCAAAGGTAGGTTTTCTTTTTAGAGATGGAGAGTTTTTGATGTCAAAGTTGCAATGAGTAAGTTTGTCACAATGAGGTAACCTAACTTTGGTTCAAAATGCCTGGTCATTACTAAGTACGAAGGTTGTGAGTCAAGAATTCCAAACTAGACTGGAAGAATGATATTGTTGAGAAAATCAGCTATCGGAATTCAAAATGCAAAATATACACTTGGGATAGAGTTTGCAGAAGGTAATCATCAAAGGTAAAGACAGGTGGAAGCTGAAGTCGTGAACAGCAACGAGTGTCAAGCAGTGAGCAGGACAGATGGGAACATGGGCGACAAGCCCAGATCAGATCTCAAGAGATGGGACAGGCAGAAGCCAAGATTCATCTCAGCAACTAGAATCAGCCCTAGTAGACCTCATTATCCAGAAAAGGGGTCTAACGATGACTCCCAACTCATGTATTAAATGTGTATACCTACTGGCAAGTTGAACCAGTCCATACTTTGTCTACTAACCCTCCACACTGCCCTCAAGAAAATGCTCTTTCTTCTGGAAGATGGAGGTGAGCACAGGAAAGAGTTCCTGCAGCAATTATGTTGAGGCTGGCGTCTCTGAGTTCCCATGCTCTTCTTTGTATTTTCCTTCTGGTTTTAGGGCCCCTGTCTGGAAGGCCATCTGAGGACTACATGACATTGTGATAACTTCAGTTTCTATCTAAGGGGTTTTGTATTCAAATGAAAAATTGAGAAGCAACTTAAACCTTAGTCACTCCAAGAATCCCAAGGTATAATATTGCATGACACAAAGACAAACATGGTAACATTCCTCATATCCATCTATTGCCCCAAGGACACTTCTCTCATTTCCAATATCTTCTCTCTTTTCTCCCCTCCCCCTCTTTCCTCCCCTCCCCTCTCCTCTGTCTCCTCTCTCCCCACCCCCCCACCCCAAGAACACACCAAGTTAATAGCTATCATTGTGGTTTCCCAACAGATTTCGTAAACAATTCCTGTAACAAGTCCATCTTTTTTCTGCCAAGATGCTGACTCTAACACCCCTCTGATAAACAACATACCAATAAAGACAGAAAGCTTAGAGTAAGAAAAGATGAGAACAATTTTAAAGACCCCCTTCTTTTGAAAAGGTTTGGATAGCAGATGGGTTAGTTCCTATTTTGCTTAGGTCTTCATGAAGGGGAATAATCTGTATTTCACTCATTCAAGGGAGGAAAAATGTTTCCTCTGTTACAGATTTAGCCATGAATACAGACTGTATCAGAAACTGGATGCTCATTCTACACGTGCTTTCCTCACCTTTCCAGATACCAGTTTCCCCAAAATGTCATGGCTGCCACTGCTTTTCATGCAGAGGTAGTCTTGCATTCCAAGCATGGATGACATTGTAAAGTCCTTCCTGTAGACCATTACATGAACCTCTCAGTTCCTTCTGGGCATTAGCTTTCATGGCACAATTCTGACAGATCCTAACTCCACATTTATATATACTGATCCCTTCACCCTTCCCACTAGAATCTTTTTTATTTTTGTTTTTTCCCTGAAAGGAAAGGTACAGGCAGGAAGGAAGACAGAGGAGGAAGAATCACTTTATTTTATTTGGTTGTTCATCTTGGTTGTTGCTCCCAAGCCCTTGGGATTTACAGGGAGCACGTCGGTTGGTCTGATCCACTAGGTCACCAGGGCATGCCCCCGGTATTGTTTCATCAGAGACTTCCCTGATACATTAATTTCATCACTGTTCTCCAGTGCCTTCAACTCTACAGAAGGAGTAGTTTCTAAAAGCTTCCATCCTAATTGCACTAAATTGTTTCTTTGATACTTCTGGGCAGTAGTTCACAGCACTGGTCTGAATGTTTTTGAATGTTGCTATTTAGGGGAGAAATATCACCTTTGATGTCTGTATACTGATTCTCTCAGTCTTTACACATTGTTTGGTTGCCGGATATCTAATAGGAGCCAGGTACTGAGCTAAGGGCATAAAACAGTAACAGATCCAGTCTGGAAGCAGAAACCTAAGTTTCAAGAATCTAACAATTTAGGAGGAAAATAATAAACAAAGAAGCATGCTAATAAATGTGTAATTGAAAACCTTAAGGTGTACCTTCCCATGAAGGAATAGTTTCTGATGTTCTTAGAACATGTAACAAAGCATTTGATCTACTCTGAGGGGTCAAGGAGGACTCCTAAGAGGTGTTGAAACATTAGTTAAAATATGAAGGAAGAGCAGGAGTTAGTTGTATCAGTGATTCTCAAGCAGGGGTGTTCGCCTCCCCCAGTCCCATCAGGGGACATTTCATTTGGTAATATCTGGAGTCATTTTTGGTTGTCATAATTGGAGTGAGGATGCTGCTGGTATCTCGTGGGTAGAGTCCAAGAATGCTGCTGAACATCCCAACATTTTATGAGGTAAAAAACCCCGCCCCCCACAAAGAATGATCTGACCCAAATGTACCTGTCTTGAGAAAATCGAACTAGACAAAAGTCAGAGGGAAGAACATGTGCAAAGAACTATCTCACACCTAGGACACAAGGACTGCATGCCCTTCAGATTTGTACAGTCAGAATGACCTCTCTGGAACCAGTGTGGAGGATGGATGGGAACAAGGCAAGACTCAGCAAAGCTTCTAATTGGGAGACCTCTGGCATTAGGGGACCAGTAGGAATCCCAGCCAAAAACATCTGATCAGGGAGAAATGGTGCTGCAGTTGAGAAGAGTTAGTGGGTGCACCACAGGAACAAAGAGGTCACCTCCTCATTGAATTTATTAGTTTAATTTTGAATGATCTTAATTGTGCAACTAATTCGTTGTTAATGATAATCCAAAAGTTACACATAAAATAAAAACCAACAGAAATGTAGAGTCAATTTGTACTGCAATCCTTTGAGACAATGACATAACATTGAGATATACTTATTTGTAGTTAATTTAAACTGCTTTCACCTTTGTCAAGAGGGAGTTCCTTTCAATGTCAGGTGAGTAGTGGATTCTAGGCCCCAGAATAGGATTGAGTCTTATTCTTCAGGGGTCAATGAAGCCGAAAAGAACTACCTAGTTGGCCTGAGACTAAAAGTTGTCAGAGTAAGAACTTTGAAATGGTGGCCCCAATATCCAAGGAAGAGGACAGACCTATTAGACTGTAGAAGGGGAAAAAATAGGGAAACTTAGAAAGTTGTGCTTAAATTTTGAAACTGTAGTAAATTACTTTAAAAAACTGAGTTCCAGGATTGAAGATTGAATTCTTCCCAGTTTTATAAATAGATAGTGTACCAGATTATATTACATTACGCAAAAGAAGGAACTGGACTTTCCCTGGGAGTAACGAGACTCCTGAAGGATCTCCTGAGTCTGATGCAGGTAGTTGGCACAAATCCTGATATTTGAGGCCTTCCATCTTTGGGCCCTGATCTACCAATAAGAACATTCCTTATGTATTTTTATTTAGTGTTTCTTAGTCACAATTTTCTCTGCTGTCCAGCAGATCTGCATGACCTGTATTCTTTGAACCACTTCCATACGTCATGATTTTATCCAGCACTCTTACTGCAATACGTACTAGTCTGTGAACAATGTCAAACACAAAGAAGGGGCAGGGAGTGTAGGGGAGCTGAGCTAATGTCATCTGTGCAATGGCTATAGAAAAATGAAGTGAGTCATCTTCTGTTCATTTAAAATGGCGTTTTGAATTTCACGTGCAGAAAAGGCTTTGCAGATTTTAATGTGTGTAATAAATGCAACATGCAGATTATGTGCAGTGTATACTATTTAAATTAAAATGTAAATCTTATGTAGTTTCAAGAGAAAGCATCACTTTGTGTATACTAATACACATTAAGTACATCAGAAATGGATGTATACATATATATATATGCATATATATTTAACACATTTTCTGAAATTAAACTGCAGTTTTGTTGGAATATTTGGCTCTATATGTGTTCAAAATTTAATTTGATTAGATTTGTATTTTCACAGTTCAAAATATTTCTTAAATGAAAACCTATATTATTAATGAGAGGTATAAATTTTCAAAGTGAAATAATTTAAAGAATGTAAGAATATTTGTACTCGATATTCATATTATGTCAATGACATTTAAGTTGGAAATCCTTGTCTACCAAAATGTTTACTTGAATTCATAAAGGTACCTAATGACATGACCATACTTTCTAGCAATAGCTGGATAGTTGATCAGGAGGTAATGAGAGTCCTGTTAACTCTCTGTGTTAAAGGGGACAGATGAGTGTTCCTTTTCTATTGAAAATTAAAACTTAGATTAACCACAATGAAATGCATAAAATAAAGGTGCGCGTGGGGGTACCAAGTACTTCTGTTCTAGCAGTGCCAGTAGGATATATTCTGTGTAATCAGAATTGTAGTGTTAATAACATTAGAAATACTGAAGAAGAAGCAGGACTGGATTTGAGCTCTTCAGGTGAGGGAGAATGAAGCCTCCAAAGGCTCACTGAATGAAGAAAAATTCAGATTAGAAAAGGTGGGGATTTTTGTGAAAATGTAGATGAATTTTGGTTTAGGGGGTAGAAACACTTTGTAATCATGAAGGTAATAGTCGCAAAAGAAGTGAGTTATATGTTTGTTTAAAATAGTCGCTTGGCAATGAGTACTATTACATTTTGGAAAAAATTCCAAGAGAAAACATGGCTAGTTCACAGAAGAAATGGCAGTTTCTCCACAACCTAAGAAATACAAATTGGTATATGTAACAGCTTGTGTCTTAAATAGCAGAACCTAATGTAGAAAGACAGACTTTCTGTGTACTTCTAGACAGCGATTTGGCAACATGTCTCAACAGCCTTAAATATCAATAAATTTTTCAGTTTAATGACACAAGAAGATACTCAACTTATGGTGCAATGTGCAAAAAAGAAAATAAAGAGAACTTTATGTTTGTATGCTCTATGCTTTTCAAACGTACAAGCTTGTATAACACCAAGCTGTTTGTGGTTTATGTACCTTTGCACACGCTTTACTATATTTTATTTAGTAGATATTCTGCTGTCCACACCAACACAAACTGAGAATGAGAGACACTGAGCACTTTAACCAAATAGCGTTAATAGTCAGGACCAGGACTGGAAGCTTTGTCCATTGTTTCCTAGATCTTTCCATTCACCATGATTCATCCTTCAGGTTCCTGACGCCGAATGCGTCCTGTTCCGTCCCCTTCAACCCTTTACTCACACATTTCTTTCTGACAAGAATAAACTTTTTGCCCATTTCCACCTGTTTACATGCCTTTCAAGGCTCGGGTGTTATTTCCCCCCTAAAATGCTCTCTGACATATTCCCAAACCCATCAGTCATAAATAATCTCACCATCAATTCTCTCTGCATAGCATTTTGGTATGGCTTTCTCTTAAGATGTCTGTCACTTTCTATGTCACACCATAGTTTAACTGTGTACACGGCTAGGTAGTAGGCCCCAAGGGCAGGTACTTTCTCATCTGTGCATTTTTATAGTACTTAGTGGAAAAACCTTACTTAGTATAAAGTCAAAAGGTATTACTAAATGCTTGAGTGATTAATTAAACAAGGTGACAGTCCCAGGGACATAGTCTTGGGAAAATGACCTGTTTCTACGTCTTCCTCCTCAATCCCCTCTTCATTCCAGAACTGAGAGTAGAAAAATGCTCTAGAAAAGTTCAAAGATTTTCTGCCAGTATACCTTCTGTTTAATGTTTATGGAGCAGTCACCCAATTTCTTATGCAAAATCAGCCAGGTATAGAGCATCCAACAGGTCCAGATAAATGGTAAACAGTGTAATGTTTGGGAGTCTTGAAACTCTAACTTAAATCACCCCTAGTTAAGAACAATGATCCTAATAAAGATGTGACAGACACACACACACATGCACACAATGATATATTACTCTGTTATTTTTTAAAAAATGAAATCTTGCCATTTGTGACAACTTGGATGGACCTAGAGAACATTGTGCTAAGTAAAATAAGACAGAAAAAGACTAAGTCATATGATTTTACTCAAATGTGGGATAGAAAGAAAGAAAGCAAACAAATAAAAACAAACTCTTAGATCCAGAAAACAGATTGACGGTTAATAGGGGGAAGGCATTTGGGGGGAGGGGAATTAAATGGATAAAGGGGTCGCTCGTGTGGTGATGGATGGAAATTAGCCTTTGGTGGTGATAATGGTGTAGTGTTTACAGATCTAGAAACACACCACTATACACCTGAAAGTAATGTTATAAACAAGGGTTACCTCCATACAAATTTGTTTTTAAAAAGAAAGACTAAAACTGAAACTCTATACCCTTTAAACAGTGACTCCCCAAGCTCTCTCTCCTCTAGCCTCTGACAATCATTACTCTACTTTCTGTTTCTTTGAGTTTGACAATTTTTTTTTTTTTTAAGGAAAGGTGTAAGCATAAATGAAGGCAAGTGGGCAGGCAGGCAGGCAGGAAGAGAGAGGAGGAAGCATTTTTATTTAGTTCACACTGGTTGTTTTAGAGACTGGCTGTACAGCAATGGAACATGCATGACAATATTGAATCGTCACTTCCAATGGTTCAGAGATAAATGTTATGTGTATTTTATCTCAATTAACAATCAAAACAAGGAAATTTCAAGTTGTTAACTTTTATTTTCTCTGGATAGATGAAGAAATTTGGAGGCTAAGAATTTTATTAAAGTAATTGAATAAAAAAGGGAATACTTACTCTAAAATCCTGAATAGCTATCTACTCAACGGCACTTGACTCAACACCAGTAATAGGCATAGGGTAGGAAGGTAAGGTGTGTTCATGTCTTGTGAGTGGTGGGAGCAAACATTTTAAACCACTAATTGCAATAAAATGCAAGGAGAGCAGAACAAAGAACATGGGTCAATAATATAGACTTCTAAAGATTGCTATAGGATTTGACGGGCTCACCATTCCATGCTCAGCTCCTAGGTTAGGCAGAAAGTTACTCAATAGTTATGTATGAAGTGAGTCTAGAGTGCCTACCACAGTGCCTGAACAACGCTGTTCCATAAGCATTCCTTTTCTCCCTCCCTGAAACTCCCCTCTCTTCTTCCTTCCTCCTGTGGAATATTAACATAAAGCCTGATACTTTGTGTCCAAGAAGAAAAGTTTTCTATCCTGAGAACTCCATATACCTTAATTCTAAATTGTATTCTCATCCTTTTTATAAATGTTCAGAAAAATACCTTGCCTTGTGTTAAGGAGTATTTAAATATGGATTGTGATAATACAGCAAATGTTTAATCCATTCTAAATGTTTAAATTCTAAAATCTTTCTGTAGAACTCAGCACCAACTAAAACCAAACAGCCCAATCAAAAAATGAACCAAAGATCTGAACAGACACCTCTTGAAAAAAAATACACACATAGCTAACATACACATGAAAAAAATGCTCTCTCTCTTAATTGCAGAGAAATGCAAATCACAACCACATGACATATCACCTTGCATGGATGGGAATAATCTATATTAAAAAGACAAGAAACAACAAGTGTTGGTGAGGATGCGGAGAGAAAAGAACCCTTACACATCATTGGTAGGAGTGCAGATTGGTGCAGCTACTATGGAAAATAGTGCAGAAATTTCTCAAGAAGTTAAAAGTATAGCTTCCATACATTGATGCAGCAATCCCACTTTTAGGTATCTGAAGAATATAAAAATATTAATTAAAAAAGATATAGGCACTCCTATGTTTATTGCAGCACTATTTACAATAGCCAAGATATGGAGTCAACTTCAGTACCCTTTAATAGATGAAATACCATATATATATTCATATATATATGCACACAATGGAATGTTACTCAGCCACAAAAAATGTAAAATCTTGCCTTTTGTGAGAACATTTAGGGAACTTGAGGTATTTTGCTGAGTGAAATAAGTCATAAGGAGAAAGACAGATATTGGATATTTCACCTATATCCAGAATATGGAGAAATGATACAAATGAATGATAGAGTGAAAATTAAAATAAACCCTTGGACTTTGATAGAAGAACCAAAGTTACTACAGTGAAGGAGGATGTGGAGTAGAATTTGAGTAACATAAAAATATCCCTGATATTAAGGAAATATAAGAAACCAGTAGTCTAATTTAAAACAATAAAGTCATTTTAAGTTTATATTTTACCATCTAAACTGTCTCTGATTATGGTCTAACAAACACAGCAGGGAATTTGGTGACTATTTAATTCTGACTCGATACTGCTGGGTTTTTTTAAGGACAAAATGTCACTTAATGCGGATGATAAAAACTTTGTTATAATTCACACCTAGGCTTATTTATCTGAAAGTATTACAGAAAACTAATATGACTTTTTAAATTCTGTGCTCATTTTAGAGCTGACATGAGCATAGCAGATGACCCACTCACTTTAGAGCTGAGACCAGTGAGACTGCAGAGCTTGAAGCGCGTGTTCAAGGTCACAAGGTTCGCTCATGCCAGGACCGGGTGGGATACTGGCCTCCTGACTCCTAACTTAGAGTTCCTCCAACAATTGCTTCACTCATCTTCAATAAAGCAGGTCATGGCAGAAGAAAAATCAAATGACCAGTAAATAGATGGAGAATTAAGATAGAGGGCAGAGGAAAGGGATGACCACAAATATGGGAGCCTCATTATTTACAAAGACCATTGAAGGGAAATTAAGACAATAGTTGCTCCAATCTCAAATTTAAGTATTTTAGATGCAGCAACTTTTAGTTAGTGGAACCAAACTTGGATCATTGCAGGTTCCATCCAAGATCTCTGCCCATCTTCTCTTGGTTCTAGGTGACTGTCTTCCTTCAACCATGGTTGGGGAAAATTAGGTGGTATGATCTGTAAGCTGTAGTCAAAGGGGCACAGGGAATACAGTGAAACCCATACTGTTTTGGTACATGGTTTGAGGCTTGTGAAATTGGAAGGATTCTCTTTCTTCTCTTTTTCTCATGACCCTCCAACCAACCTCCCTCTGCCTGTCCATACCTAGAGGAAAAAAAGAAAAAATGAAAGGAGGATAGGCCCAAGGGAAAAAAAGAGACAAAAGAATGGGAGAGGAGATCTAGGAAGAACAAGAACAAGATGAACATTAGAAAAAAGAAAAGGAAATAATAATAATAATAAAATACCCCAACAGGATGAAGCTATATAAAATACTCTAATGCAGACTCACCTGGCATGTTTGTTAAATGTACATTTCTGGGCCACATTCCAGATCAGTTAAACTGGAATCTATGGGAGTAGCATAATTCAAAAGTAAATGAAAAGCTTTTGATAAAATAATTACTCTCCTTTTTGTTAATTTGGTTTCAAATTTTGTTACTTTATTTGCAAATTTGCAAATCATTTGCTTCTTTAAAAGTACTGGCAAAAAGAAGCGTTCCATTTATTTGCCCAAAAAAGCTTTTCCTTTTTATCCCACACAACTGTTGATAACATTACTTCATAGGAGGAAGTTGGTATTTTCAAAACATCAAAACAGCTGAGAGACACAGCACCTTCCATCAAAAGAACGTGCTCTAATGAGAGTAGCAGGATAAAATCAAACGTGTCCTTTTCTGCCAGAGTCGCTGGCGAAGTGGGTGCAGGAAAAGCCACACTCTGCACAAGGCAGAGTTTTCTTTTCCTGTGGGTCCATCTGTAATGTTTTCCAAATGACAAATATTCTATTCATCACTAGGCTATCACTTATTGGCATTTGGCTAAAGTTAGAATATTGCCTGACAGTCGTGTCAGCAGCCCCATTGGGGAGTCTATCACATGTCGTCTGCAGGGCCAAATCTGTTTCCAGTGTATCGGTGGTCAGATATCTGTATGGCAGAACCTGTGGTGTTAAACAATCTTAGGTAAGGTATCTGCGTGGAGTGCACATGTGAAGTTAGGTTTTGTATGATATGTCCCCATCAAGCTGTTCCTGCAAGGATGTGGTGGCAGTTTGGATTCATGCAAGTTGCCCAGTGTATTAGTCATGGCCATGCTAGGAATCCATACGGAAAAGAGCCTGCTGTGTTGTGATCATATCGTCTAACCATATTAAACGGTACCTACTGGGTAAGTGATCATGTTGTGTATCCATATCTAGCTGAGCCTGCTGTGATAGTGATCACACTGTGTGTAATTGTGTGGCCACCCTGGGAATTTATTGCTATAGATCAGGCAGCAGGGCAGGGGAGAAGTCAATAATTGTGCTGCTCTGGGCATTAGCTAGACACTGAGAGCGGGCGTCAACTGCTTCGGTGGGAAACAAACCTTTGGTTTGGAGACGGAAATGAAGTTGATATCCTTAATTTTAAATATTTAGGGGGCTAATTCCCTCTCCTCTTACTATTTCATATGGTGGCAAATTATTTCCATTAGGATAACGTGACTCTAAAAGTGATTTAAAAAAAAAATCTGTGCAGACTAAAGGCTATATTAAAATTGACAAAGGAAATCACATTTTAATGCTCTCTTTTATTCAAATAAAATGTTTTCAGAGCAATTCATAAATTTATAAAAATAGTAAGGAATAAATATCTTATCAGAGAACACAGTGCCAAGCAGAATGTTTGTTCTTTTTGGCTAAACTCTTGTCTGGAGAATTTTCTCATTTCTCAGGAGGCAGGAAAGGTTGGTAAAGCCAATTCTAATATACCCATATTTCTTCTTAATTAAATTATATCAAAAGATAATAAAGAGGCAATAAGGTCAATAGTGATAAGCCTGACCTAATAAGTACACCAACTGTATATATCCAAATCAGTGTGATCCTTCAAAACTTAGTGTGTTCTTGGAACTCTTCTTTTGGAAAAATCTAGAGAAATCATTTATTAATCACACAAGCAAATCAGTGTCATTACCTTCTTCTTTTATGTCCAAAAAACAAGAAAAGAAGAAGATGAAAGAAAGAAATATCTACACAGTTGACTCACTGACTTCAATCACCAGGCATGACTCTGAGGGACATTTGGCTTTTTAGGGTAAATATGTTCTGGCCACTTTGTTGAAAACAAGCAGGCAAACATCATTTGTTTGAAGCCTCTCAGGATGTTATCAGAGGACACACATTAATGTCTTTATAATCTCACTTGTGCTGTGGTAGCATTATCTTAAAAATGAACATAAATTCAGACATGAACTAATTCTTGGATTATGATGGAGTTTTTCCATAGGTAAGGAGACCATCTTTTTCAGATTTTGAACAGGAGGCAACTACATTGCTGTTCAGATGGATGGAAACTTGAACTTTTCAAAATTAACTTTATAATTTCCTAAAATAAGAATAGAATGGAAGGTAGGAAAGAAAAGAGGAAGTAGGGCAAAAAGGAGGATGAGAGAGAAGAAGGGAAAGCAGGTCCTTCCCTCCTATTTGGGCATTAGAATCATGTGATTGATTTTTTTAGTTTAAGGAAAGCTGTGGGCAGGAATGAAGGTGAGTAGGCAGGCAGGAAGAGAGAGGAAGAAGAAGCAATTTATTTATTTTATCTTGTTGTTCATCTTGGTTGTTCCCTCTGGACCAGGATGTAAACCCAGGTCCTTGGGATAGATGTGGCTGCCTTCTGGACTAGAGGCAGCAGACATAACTGCTACTCCACAAGGGCATGCCATGTGATTAATCTTATTGTTATGGAAGAGCATATTTAGAAAATAAAAATATCTGACTTGTCAGAGAATCAGATTATTTAGCTGTATGTCTGATCATCCTTAATAAAGATGAGACCTTATTTTGAAGAATCTATTGTTATTTCTTTGGCAGGGACCCCTGGCTATGATGATTTGACTAATACTTTCACTCTATGCCTGGGCCCCAGACAGGGCCAGGGAGTGAGGTGTTGGGGTGGTGGGTGGGGATGCTCCCTTTAATTTAGTTTTAAATAGTTCAGAATAATCAATAAATCAGAATAGCTGTTCATGGTTTAGTCATATATGCTACAGTTCTAATTTTACTGATTAATTTTAATCATCTCAAGTCCTGTAAAGAAAAAGGCAGAAGGAAGGGGAAAGCAACAGTACTGATGTTGATTGGGCCTCTGCTCTTTGCCTGACTCAGTGTTAGCTAATTTGTATTGTTTTAATTTGTATATTATTTCCTTTAGTTCTCGTCGGAAACTTATAAGGTAAGCACACTATATCTGTGTAAAGACACAGAGGCTAAAAAATGTAACAAGGGTCACAGAATACATGAAGACCATCTTTGTCTCTTTCCAAAGCCCGGGTATACGCCATTATTTGACTTTAATAATTTAAGATGAGTTCTAAGCCATCTACCTAGAATTATTATTATTAATAAACACAAACAGGTTTATGAGAAGTAAGGATCTCTCTCTACCACCACCCCTGTCTGCAGTCTCATTTCCCTCACTAGAGAGAATATTTTGGTACCATAGTTTAGTTATCTCCATGCTTTAATGGGTTTCGAATGTTGTTTTCATGGCTTAACCACTCAGGTACATTTGAAACGTCTGGTGCTGTTGCATATCTGGATTGAAATATACAATTTAGGCCATTTCATTCCCATGAAATAGAAATGAAATGCTAGGAAAAAAGGACCAAGAAAGTCAGTTGGGCCCTCAAGCAGCAAACTCCAGACCAAGCCACAACTGCCGCCAAAACTTCAACTGGAGGGTATCAACGTGATAAGGAAAATTGGCCTTCAGACTGTTTCTGGAGTCCCTTTGTCCGTGGAGTCCTGTGAAGTCATCCTACAATGGCAAGTTTGAGTCATTTGTAGGTCTGCATCCCAGCCCTAGAGGGAATACCCAGTTGAGTGTGGTGCCGTTACAGTCAGTTAAGTCTGAAACATGGAGGACTCGGTATAAATGCGTCCCCTTATAACTATGAGTCAGGGGAGCTGATGTCTTCCTGGAAATGGGGATACACTAAAGCTCAGTTTCTTTTAAAATCAGTCTTAGCAAGGCCTGCTGGGCCACAAAAGCCTACAGCCAGTAGCAGAAAAGGCCCTGTGTCTTTCTAAGTAAAATGCACGATGCAAGTATTGAGTGCAGTCAGAGCTAGGAAACAATTGGCAAGCAATAGTAATTGACACTAACTAGAGGATAATCTGCATGGATGCAGTGTGCAAGCACACCCCTTTTCTATGCCCACCCCGTATTGCCAGCCAGCTAACTTGAGAGCAATGCACATCTTTTTGTGCAAAAGCAAAATTACCTCTTGTATCCCTGCCAGTGGAGACACCCTTAGCTCACTGCTAGAGCAGGAGAAAACGCTTTCTTTTGGGGCTCTGGTTAAGTCCAGAAAAGCATGTTAACTCTGTCCTCTACCACATAGTCATCTAAGGCATAGGAGTCTGCCTTTAATTGGGCACTTGGAAGAGCCACTTTTCAGGTAATTGTAATAGAGCATAATTTTGAGCTCTCAGCCATACAGTTTATAAGGAGTCAGTTGAGAGAAAAACACTATTCAGGGAGGATTGCTTAGAGGCCATGGAGTCTATTCACACTTCCAGGTCTATATGGGGTGCAGCTCAGAGCCTCAGACATCCAGGTCCATTCTAACCCTTGCAGAATTGTACTGAACTGCATTTGCCATCAGCTTATATGAAGGATCACTCTAAAAATAGCCCTCGGGTACTCCTTTTGTGTCTATTGTAAGAACACTGTTGAGATTCTGTCACAACACTTAGCTGCTCTATTTATGAAGGCTTTTGGGTATTCCAATTAGAACCAGGAATGACTACCGAGTGATCATCTTAACTAATGGGCATTATGAACTAGGAGAGTGACAAGAGTTCTTCTTTTTGTGTGAATAGGACATTTCACATTGAATTTCACATGAATTTCGGAGCCCAGAGGTTATCCTGGCATATTGTAGCTACTCCCAAAGTCACCTGAAATCCCTTCTGAAATGGGTGAAGGGTGTAGGTGAACCAGTACTTACCTAGGAAATTCATGCATTTATTTCAGTGGTTTCTGTTCCTTCCCCTGCCAGAGTCACTTTTATAGCTGATGAAAAAAAAGTTGACCTGTCTTTTAATTTGGAGACATAAAGTTGCTTTCTAACAAATCACTCAGGAATTTAGGGGACTCATATTAATACCAGAATCCTTTTTTAGAAAACAGGTCATTTTGATCTTAGGAACAACAAGATAAAACCACTAAGTCATGGAAGTCACCAAATTTTCTTAAATGAGGTATTCAACTACATATTCCATTCACAAGTCCGTGCTTAGACATTAGTCCTTTGGTGAAAAGAGAGAGGAAAAAAATAGATAAGGGTAGTTACATTTTCAGTAGCAACTCTAGTTTCCTAACAGTGGACTCCTCTCAGTTAATACCTTTCAGATCATAGTGGACTTGGGAGTCAGTGCTCTGAGCTTCCTTCAGCTCTGAAATATGCCAGTACATCAGTGAGACTAAACTGTCTCCCCAGGGAGAGAGACTTCATCCTCTGAGTTACCTTTAGAGATGCTTAAGGAGCAAAGGATGCATTGGTGAAAGAGGCCAAGGAAGGCAGCTGAGAGGAATAAATGTTGCAGGAAAATGAAGCCAACAGCACGTGTACACTAGTAACCCCAAAGCCCCAGGCTCTCTACTCCAACTCCCCACTGAAAAGAATATGGAAGGTTCCAACTAGTCCATGAATCTAGCAATGATTTCTGCTAAATGATAGCTGTGATGGATTTAGAGAAGTGTGGAATTTCTCAAGGGCAAGGTAGGTGGGTTGTAAAGGATCCTATCTTACCTCCTATGGACTTTTTCCAATAATTGTGGTTCCTGTTTCAAATTCAGTTGTTTTTAAAAACCTCACTATCATGTCGTTTATTAAGACAAGTAGGGTCATATTCATCACCTCTTGGAACCTAGTACGTTTTAGAAATCCAGAGTCCTGAAATTAAATCCACATAGCTTGCTTAATGTTTGGAAATAGGTAATTGTCCCAGTCAGGTTCATTAGCTCTGTCACAACAGCTTTACTTATTTCTGGTATCCCCTTCCAAAAGCTTGAATGAGTGGCGTCAATCTATTCCATGTGTGTGGGGCACTGGGTGTTTTCCGGTCAGGGTGGGGTAACAAATGAGACAGTCTGTCAGTGTGATTCAGAATTGAGTGTCAAGGACCCTCGGAGCTGTGTGTTTCAGATCTGTTTCCTTCAATTATATCTGTCTCATTTTTCTTTGGTTAATAAAACACAGACCTTTCTGATCATTTTTGAGTCTATCTGGATCCTTTGTGGAACTGGAAAGTAAATCATCAGTTTATACACAAGGTGGCACCCTGTGATTCCAACCAGGTCTGAAAGGAGCAGTACTGCTAAGAGACTAAGCCATAGCCACATGTCTTTATTTGATATTACTATGGTGTTGAATATAAGGGTGGAATTCGATGTTTGGCACGTCACCTCGGATGCAGTCTCTGTCCCTATGTCTCACTGAGTCAGAGTTGCCTTAGTAAAGGATGCTGGAAGCAGGGGGCTGACTCCAGTGAATTTTAATGAATGCAGACCCCACATTGAGATTACATATGGAAACAAGGAAGCTTTATGGTGCTGGGCTTATTCCTTGGAACATAAGGGGGAGGGGCTGGCTTGCAGTTCACATACCAACCCAATTAACTTTCAATTGGTTTTGCTGAAATAGGAAGCCAATTAGAAAGAACGTGACATTTACAAATCTCTACAATTGTCTAATAGCAACTGTGTTTACTAGATTTAAGATTCCTTTCAAAAAGTAACTTTTTCATTATTTGGAAGCTGCCTGTCCTGATAGTAGTATAGGGAAATGAAAACTGGAATAGAATACCAATTCTTACAGTTAGTTGACATTTATTCTAATTTAGACTACATTTAGACAGTCGTTTTATTTTTGATATGGTTTTAAAACTGGGTGTAATTCACAGGTGTCTATATATTGTACTTCCTTGGCTAAAAATGCATGTCATTTGGAATTGATCCAGAGCATACTGAAGTGGCCTGATTTTAGAATGACTGTACTTAGTGCACTGGACATGGAAATTAAAATAGGCTACTAAACTACACAATCACTTGAATCAGGTTTTGATAAAGACATTTTATATCAGGAGTCACTTCAAAAGCTGAAAAGGTATTTTCCGTTTTTAGCATCAACAAGTATATGAATATTCAACAAACAGATTAGAAATAAACCTCACTTTATGAAAAACAGTATTTGTAGAAAAATAAAAGCTACTTTCCAAATGTGAAACGGAAGTATTCTGGTTTTAGTACTGAATTAGAAGCCAGAAAACACAGACTGTGTCTCACTTGAGAAGCGAATTGTACTTGCCTCAAACTGTTTTATTCCAGCTCTATAATCATTGCCTACAGTGGAAGAAAAAAATGGAGATTTGGGGAAGAAATCAGTTACATGGTCAAAGTAAAAGAACAACAAAAGAAAAATGACGGCAGTAAAACCAATTCCTGTAAAGGAATTTCAGACTTCAAAAGTGTCTTTTATTTGCACTAAAATTCCTGTGCCTAAAGGTAGAAAGCTGAGGACCAGGGTTGGCCATAATATGAGCAAATATTGGTCACAATGTCTAGGTCATGTAACAGGCAATTAAGGTATATGAACTACAAGTTGGAGTGGAATGGGATCAGTTATCAGTGGATTTCTTCAGGGAATATGTGTCAAGAAATATATTCTATGCATCTGCGCTGTGTGAGGCACAGAATGGGGAATGTAGTGACTACACAATAGAGGTTCTGCTCCCCTTGAGGCACCTGCATGTTTAGGCTCTGGGGTATGCACTCTATTAGCCACTGGGTGGAAGATCTCAGTAATTTGGATCAGCAGCTTTAGAATGCTGAATGATCAATAAACTGAAGAGCTGAGAGAGCAGGCTAGCACTGCTGAGAGGAGTTTTAGAGTCAGGTTAGACCTGGATTTGAACCCAGTTCTGAAGGTTATTAGTGTTGAAACTTGGCAAAGTATTTTTTCTGAGCCCGAGTCTTTTTACTAGTAAAACTATATTTTCGTAAGGTTATAATGAGACTATATATATGCATATATATAGCATACTACGCACATACATACACACACGCAGCCACACTCTAGTGACTGGTATGTTATACTCAATATTCCCTTTCTTGAGAGAAGAACAATAAATACAGGGAATAGAAGAAAGCTATTTTTTTTGAATCTGAGAAGAGCTAGGCACCCAGATCAAAGTCCTGATGACTCATTTCTTCAACCATTGCTTCCCTCATCTCTTCCTTTTAGGCTTGAATCTAGTGCTGACCCCTTCCCAACATCTTCTTCTTCCTTGCAGAGAAATGGAACTGCTCCAGAGGGTAGCAGCCAGAGCAGGACATGCCCATAAGCTTGAGGAAGGTAATGCTTTTACAAGAAGTGAGTCACAGCATCTCCATTGTTTCCAACAACAAAGTGGATAGAAAACACTCAAACCCCTATAAACAATGCTCCAAGCCTTGCTGGATCAAAATGCATATGAAGTCCATATCCAACAATCTGCCTTCAAAGGGAAATGTGGAGGGAATGAGAAAAGAGGAAGGAGATTGGCATACATGAAGGAGGAGGGGGTGGAAGAAGAGATAGTTTTGGTGTTTTATAGAAATGATTGTAGGAATCAATTTTCTCACTTCAGGACTAGTAAGTCAGCTACCTTTCTCTGAGCTAGGTAGAACATTTATCGATTATTGGCAGTGAATGGCAAAATGTGTTCCACTCTTCCTAGGGTTATTTATAGGAAAATTTTAATGCCTTGAAGACTAGGAGACTTGGATAAATGAGACTGGGGTCCAACAAGAGCTGTCAGTCAGTTTGCTTTTCCCTCTTTCACACATTCTCTAATCAGTTCAGACTAAGTTAATAATATCTCCTTTCTCTGAACTCTCATAACAGTATTGCCTCTTCAACTTAGTTGTTTCATATTCATATTCTACTGCCTTGTCTCTCTCCTGTATAGTTCTCTTCAAATGTTTATACTATTGGGGAGGGAGGAGCGGTGTTATTGTTCATCTTTTCAGTTGCTCTGTTCTTCAACTCTTACTCTTATTCAACTTTCCATTCGTCCTGTCGTCCCATTACCGTGAAAGCTCCAGGAGGACAGGCGCTTTCTCTCAAACGTCTTTGCACGTTCCACAGCACCTGATATTTTAGACACCTGCCACTTGGGAAATGTGTGCTGCCTCGATTCGATTGTATAAGCTTAACTTAAAAGAACTCCAACATTTTTTACATCAGAAAAACAGTCGCCAAATAACCATGAGTTTGGGTGACAGGTTCAAGTGCACTTGTTGCATCTGGCAGCTCCAAACCATAAACCCCTCACAGCTGCATTAGCATCCTCCCGGCGAACGCGAGGATGAGCCTAGAGGCCTTCGTTGGGAGAGCTCTTTCGGTCAGGCACCGGGGAGAGAGAGGAGTCCGGGACGCGTGAGCGTTTTTCCGGGCGGGCGAGACCCAGCACGTCTGCGGCCCTCTGAGTGGGCAGACGGAATGGCCCTTTCGCACCTCCGGGGGATGTGCGAATTAGCCTGCGCTCAGGACACCTCGGAGATAAGCGCTTTATAAGTACAGCCTCGGTGTTGACATCCTCCTAGCTCGCTCAGACTTCGGCACACACGCGCTGCGAGGAGCCCTAGTGCTTTTCAGGGCGCCTTTCACCGAGGAACCCAGCGAGCGGGAAGTTGGCGCTGAGGAGGAAGCAGCGCACGCTCAGGGGCGCGGGTTCACTCGCACACCTGGCACCTGCCACACGGCGAGCGCGCGGCCAGTGAGCTGAGCGCTGCCGCCGCCGCCCACTCTTCCCCGAGCTGCCGGAGGCTGAGCACGCTCCCGCCAGCCGGCCGCGCCGCGGAGAGAGTGGGTGGGCAGGCGAGGGAGGGGAAGGGAGAGGAAGGAGGGAGGGAGGGAGAGGGCGAGGCGCGTCCCCGCGGCGGGGGCGCGCTCTCGCGCGGGCTGCCGGGATCGCTCGCCGCCGCTGTGGTAATGTCCGCCATGTTGGCCATGGCGCAGGGAGCGGATCGGGCGGGCGAGCGGCGGATCTAGTGTGTGGAAGCGGCCGCGGGCGGCGGGGGGCTGTTTTCGGGCGGGGTGGGCGCCCATGCTGTGGCCGGGGGCATTGAGGAGGAGGAGGAGGAGCGGGCCGGCCGCGCTGCACTGAGGAAGAGGGTGGAGGAGGCGGCGGGAGTCCTCCCCCCCCCTCCCCGCCCGCCCCGCCGCCGCCGCCGCCCGGGCTGTTCCTGTAAGGCGGGGAGACAATGAGTAAACTCTCCTTCCGAGCGCGGGCGCTGGACGCCGCCAAACCGCTGCCCATCTACCGCGGCAAGGACATGCCTGATCTCAACGACTGCGTCTCCATCAACCGGGCCGTGCCTCAGATGCCCACCGGGATGGAGAAGGAGGAGGAATCGGTAGGGACTCGAGTGTTTATTACCCCCCCTTCCCTCCTCCCCCCTCCCCTTTGTCAGTCGGGCCTCGCCATTCACAGAGCGCTTTACGCTCGCTGGAGGGCGCCGCTGCCGCTTCAACGCATGGAACCCTACGCCGGCGGAGTAGCGTAAACCCTCCCGGCCGGCGCAGCTCCCGCCCGCGGCCGCCATGTTGTTGCGTCCCAGTGTTGTGATTAGCTCGCTGCGCCGCTTACGCTGCCGTGTGGGGGCCTTGCCGTAAGCGGCGGCCGGGAATGGCGCAGGGGATGTTCTGAGCGCACTTGGCGTACGGCCTCTGTTTACCTTCATCCTCTCCCCCCCCCCACCCTCCCTCCTCGCGCCCTGGGTAATTAATGGGCGGGGGATCTTCGGGTTAGGAAAGATATCCCCCCTACCACTTAAAATTTTAGTTTTGCATTGGATTCTCTTTGAAATGACTTATGGAAAGGAAAGCGCGTTCGGAACAAACATCTTCCTCCTAGCCAGGCAACCCTCTCTCCCTGAGCCTCCGTGTTGCAGCGGGTTGTGGCAGTGCAGCACTGCGGCGGGGTAGGGTGGGGGGCCAAGACTACCCAGCGGGATGTGGCATTGGGGAACTGCTGACCGATCAGCTCTGCTGTCCGTAGCCGCAGGGTTCTGCTTGCCCGGCTGTGACGGCGCCCGCTTAGTGCGCTGCCTTCGAAAGGGCCCGGGGTTGTTT